>JAHWFO010043940.1:459687-508215 GCA_023313115.1 Rhysida immarginata | reverse complement strand
AACGTAAAATTAACGATAGTCGAAATTGGTTTCAAGGTACCTGGTTTAGTGGAACCATTATGGTTCATTGGAACATTCAATGCTAAAATATTGCATGTAATATATCAAACAACTTGGAATGATGTGTCATGAATGAATATAACGTAAAATTAATGATAGTTGAAATTATTTCAAAGGTACGTGGTTTAATGGTATCATAATGGTCCATTAGAAACTTCCAATGTTAACATAGGGCGGTTTAAAAATATAGTTCCGCGAATGGTTTAGTTTAACCTTTCGGTACTTGGTTATGTCATTCCTTAATGGTTTATTAAATACTTGTTTCAAAAAAATCGAATAAATTTAATTTCATCCAAAACAAATAACGGTACGTATTGCTTTGTACGTTCTTTTGACAATGTTCACCACCAGGATATCAATTCTTTGTATCTCTACGTTACTTCCTGAGCCGCATTCAAATCTAAATATGGCGCAGTGTCAGGTCCAGTATTAATCGTCCTAGGTTAAGTTAATCAAACAACTGTGCAAACAACAACTTAACATAATCATTAAGGTTACGATTGTATACTCCTTGATAAAGAAATGATCGTGTGATACATGACGAATCACCTTTAAAAACACAGGTTTCAGTTTTGCCATTGAGAATGAAGACATTGCCTTCGAAAGTTATTTATTTATATATTTATTTATTTATTTATTTTTAAAAAGGTAAGTACAAAGGCATCCGACTAGGAGCAGTATCGTCAGGGACCGACACGTTACGTCCTAGCAGGCGCAAATATACAGGTATATATATATATACAGGTACATATATATACAGGTACATATTATTATGACCGATTTTAGCGGCACAGACAGCAGCTAGATGGTGTGGAGTAAGTCAATACTATTCTGTAGGTTTCTCCTGGTAGCTGTTGCCATGCAGACTGTAAAGCATCCATTAGCTGCTGAAAAATACGCGATGAATGTTCCATAGGTTCCCAAAGTTCTCGATTGGGTTGAGGTCTGTGGAATTAGAGGGCCAGGGTAATAATTGGAACTCTTGGTCGTGTTCCTCAAACCATCCCCTAACAATTGGAGCCGTATAACACGTCGCACTGTCTTGCTGGAACGTGCCTTCCCCTTCTGGGAAGACAGTCACCTTGTATGGGTGTGCTTAATCTTCAATTATGGATGAATAACCGAATCGGTTGAGAGTGCCTTCCACAGGTATCAGTGGGCCCAGATAATACCATGAGAACACTCCCTACACCATGATGCTGCCACCACCAGCCTGGATTCGTCCAACAATGTTTGCAAGATGCTTGTTCTCAAAGATTTCTTTGAAAGACGGCCGTCACTTCTGTGGAGCAGAAATCGTAAATCATCGGAGAAGGCAACCTTTTTCCAGTCAGAAGTGGTCCAGTTTCTGTAATTGAAGCTGTATTTGATGATGAACCTTCGTCAGCATGTGTACGGTGACCATCCGTCTGCTGCAGAGGCCCATACATAGCAGGGTCCTGTGTGCTGTGGTTTTAGAGACATGTCTGGCAGCAGCCTCGTTGGTTTGAGCGGTAAGTTGGTCCACTGTAGCACTTCGGTTGGCCTTCACACACCTTTCCAGACGATGTTCACCTCTCTCACCAATGGCACATGGTGCTACCATTTATTCTGAACGATCCCATTTTCCCAGTCATGGCACACTTTAACTACAGCAGCACGAGAACAGTTCACAAACTGCGCGGTTTCCAAAATAGTACCACCCTTGGGCTGAAAGCCGATCATCCTCTTTTCCAGATCTGATTAAACACGTTTCTTACCCATTGCAGCAATGAGTGATATGTTTTTAACATAGTGGAAACCTACCTTATATTCACCGAACAATTCCCAACACATGACATAGTTCCTCGGCTGGGCAACCCCGAAGACAAATGTAGGGTGTGGTCATAATAATGTAACTCTACCTTGAACAAATGAACAATACAATCAAGTGAATAACTTGGGTTAGTAGATAGAGGTAGGAAATCCATAAAGTGTATATGAAAAAACTCTTACAATGAACTGTATTATAGTCAAGTCGCAAAGCAATTTATGTACAAATAAATTAATACCATTGAATAGCCATCATTTATATAAAATTAGCGTCAGTGGACGTTGTGACAACAAAGAAAAAATCAAACCATGGGTTATTTCCCGATTATACAATCGGATGGGTTCGCTTCTAGGCAATCATAAAATGTTGTATGGGCAATAGCCAAAGACATAGCTCATGAGTTGTCGTAAATCATTATTAAAATATTAAGGTATGATTATAAGAACACACTGACTTAAGGGTGATTTTCAGTGGAAAACAGGAAAATTTGGCCAAAAGTGTGCATTAAATGATTGCTTTTAAGTGGTCATTGCCATAATGTGTGTAGATATAGTAGACCACATTTTTAATCCAATATAAGAGACACGACGATGAAGGTATCCATGCTTTAGAAATGGCAAACGAATTTATTGCGCATTTTTGGTTAAATAGCGATGACTGTCCTCGTTGAGGTAATTATCAAGTGGAGTTGTAACGTTCAAATTAGAATTTAAGGTTTTGTAAATGAAAGAAAATGATTGGAATTTTAATATTTGGTAAATTGTATGAATGTGCAAGTTGTGAAAAAGAAAAGGATTTCAGAGCTTTCACTAATGTGTCTAAAAACCACTTTTGTAGTTTTAGTATTTGTTTTAAGTTATGAGATAGAGTGGACCCCAAAAGATTACGCCTTAGTATAATGATGAATGAATCCAGGAGGAACAAAAATATAACTCGCAAAACGATTTTCTAATATGCTGAAAATTGAATATAAAAATTTGTTTAATATTGCAGTAATATTTAACATACAGCAATGGCAAAACTGCATATAAATTTGAATATTAGATTGCAGCGTTCTCACGAATCTTTCCAAACGCGCGAAAAGAGAAATGAGATGCTCGCAAATCAAGTGTTCTTATCAACTGCGCCTATGTTCTCTCCACTTCTAGAGCCATTCATCATTTCTTAATTAAAATTACCATAAAAGTTAGAAGAGAAAAATAATTGTTGCAAAGCATTGTCGGGAAAAATCTTCTAAGGATTCCAAGGAGCTTTACCTGTGATGCAGATGTAATTTTAAATTTCAATATTTCAATTTTTCTTAAAGTTGGTTTAAATAAAAACGGAAATACCTTTGATTCTCTCCACTCTCATGTCTGTTATAGTGCGTCACATTCATGTTAAAACAAAAACAATACAAATTTCTTGTCTCCTACAACAATGCAAATGCACAACAGTTATTAGAGCATTAACAAGGCTGTTTGAGGCAGACAAGATGCACACAATGGCAGGTCAGTACGTAATAAAATGCAGACTCAAAATAATTTGTATATTGTGTATTATAAAATTATTGTACGTTTATTATAACCTCTCTCGTTCTCTACATTAAGAGCTACACAAGCTGTATACAACATGCATAAGAATACAACAGTTGCTAACAACTGTTTAAAAGTAATCATTTTTTGATAATAATATGGCTACAATGAATGAGCTAGTAAAAACAAAATACCTAGCACTTATTAGTTGATAACAACTAGACTTGCATTTATTAATTATTGATATTAATAGGCCTAATACGAACTAGCTGTTAAAAACAATATACCTAACACCAATTACTTATTTTTAATAATTTGCCTAACAGCAATTACCTATCATTAACATTAGACTGAACAGTAATTAACTTTGGACTATATATAATAGGCCTACTGATAACAATAGTCCTAACATTAATTAGCCGTATTTAACAAAAGGCCTAACTCTAATTTTCCCAATACGAGGTCTGTTCAAAAAATACGTAGACTGTTTGAATTGCGCGGGCCCTGTTGGTCCCAATTAAAATCGCTTGGTGTCGCCATCTTCTGACAGATCCGCTGATTACAAGGCAGTTTTTTGATTGCAAATATCAGTATTGGTTGATTAGCTACGCGGTTGTTTGTGAAGTGTGTTATTTTCGTTTGGCGGATTTTTAGAATGAGTGACTTGAACGAGCAAAGAGTCGCTGTGAAATTTTGTGTTAAACTCGGAAAAACTGCCAGTGAAACTTTTGATATGCTCAAGACGGCTTACGGTGATGTTACTATGAAGCGTGCGACATGTTTTAAGTGGCATGCACGTTATAAAGATGGTCGTCAGTCAACTGCAGACGATGAGCGTCCTGGACGTCCTTCCACGTCAACTGACGACGCACACGTGGACAAAATCAACACCCTGGTTCGGCAAATCGACGTCTGACCATCAGAGAGCTTGCTAAAGAGTGTGGGATAGCAGTTGGATCATGTCACGAGATTTTGACCGAAAAATTGAAGATGCACCGCGTTGCTGCGAAGTTTGTTCCACGCCTGATGACGGACGACCAAAAAGCCCATCGCGTCCAGGTTTGTCAGGAATTGCTTGAACGCTCAGAAGATCATAACAGGTGATGAAAACTTCTTGTCGAAGATCATAACAGGTGATGAATCTTGGGTGTACGGTTATGATATCGAAACAAAGGTTCAATCATCCCAGTGGGTGTGTGAGACATCTCCCAGACCAAAAAAAGCTCGCCAAGTTCGTTCCAATGTGAAAGTGATGTTGATAGTTTTTTTTGATGCTCAGGGCGTAGTCCACCACGAGTACCTCCCCCAAGGCTCCACAGTGAACCAGATTTACTACATCGAAGTTCTCAAACGTCTGCGGGATGCTATCCGGCGGAAAAGGCCAGAAATGTGGACAAGTGGTGACTGGTTGTTTCATCACGACAACGCTCCAGCCCATTCAGCCCTCAGAACTCGAGAGTTTTTGGCCAAACACTCGATCACTGTTCTTCCTCACCCACCCTACTCACCTGACCTCGCTCCTTGTGACTTCTTCTTGTTTCCCAAACTCAAAAGACCTTTGAAAGGAAGGAGATTTGAGACGATTCCTGATATAAAGGCAAATGCGACGAAGGCGCTGAAGGACATCACAAAAGAAGCGTTCCAGGACTGTTTCCAAAAGTGGAAACACCGTTGGGATAAGTGTGTGCGTCGGGGAGGAGAGTACTTTGAAGGGGACCCAGATGTGTAACTTCTGAATAAAGTATATTTTGTTTTATGACGTCAGTCTACGTATTTTTTGAACAGACCTCGTATGCCTAACATTATTTAGTCATACTTAACTACAGGCCTAGCATTAAAATTAATGAGCCCTATTTAACACTAGGTCTAAAAGCACTGAATTTTAAAAACAAAATGAGCAGGTGCCTCTACTAAGCTTCATAACGGGCACGTGCTCGAGGCTGATGTAAAGAATGCTTAAATGATAAACAAAAAGTAACACTGTATTTACTTAAGACTTGTCTGTACGAATCAATTGATATATTACATACCCTAAGTTCATATTCTTAACATTAGTGCATGTGCTTGATGGGTTCAATGAAAGTGCACAAAAAGTTGATATATCTGGTTAAGTTCGTCAATTTCCATATTATCGTGCAAACGACGGTAGCCCGGATAGACGAACGTACAGATAATTAAACTTGTATTTTTATATATAGCTTTATCTAAAGCACGTAATAAGAGATCATTGAAGTGCCCTTCAGGGGTCATTTTCTTGGATATAGCATTTCGGAAATTGAAAATAATGTCATATTCGTCTTGTACTCATCATTGCCATTCGAATGACATATATCATGCCTGATATAGTAAATAAAAAAGTTGAATGCGAGCGGGGGTTGGGTTACGTTACTGTTAGACCGATTTCGATGACAAACTAATCAGGTGAGCTGCGGAAGGGTCTCTATCGAATAACGAAAAGAGAATTTGAAAAAGTTAAAGCATTCTCATGTAATCTTTGGACATATAAACGGACAGACGGACAGACAGACAGACAGACAGACAGACACACACACAAACAGAGTGAAATGAATATATGCTTTTCAGCATATAATAAAGAAGCAGAAAGATATTGGTTTGAAGATATTGCAATCTAGAAATTATCCCTTGTTTCTTATTGAGATTACCTATGAGTATGTTAATGTGTGTAAGGGTCTGGTTTACTTCAACGTTGACAGCCTGTCACGTTGTTCAGAGAAAGGGGAAACGAAAGCTAGAAGCATTCTGAATCCAGGTGAATAAATAAACTTGAAAAGAGAGGGAACTTTCCTTAAAAAGACATAGATTCTAAACTTCAAACAAAATTGCTTATCCAGCTCTAGAATTTCAATAAAAGAGGAATAAACTCTCCTCTATAGCTTGTCTCAGTTTAAAAATCCTCAAGTAAACAGATTAATAGTTTGAATAAAGCAAAAATGAGAATAATTAATGTTCGGGATTCCATTCTCATATTAATAAATATAAATATAGAACTGCATCCTTATAACACCCTCCTTTTTCGAAAATGGATTCTATTTGAAGACATTTTTACAGTTACATGCTAACTTCTTGCTTCTGCTTTGTATTGATCGTCGCAAGAGTGTTAAGATTTTACCTGGACCATGATACTTAATACTAGGTATAATATTTAGTACATAATTTATAAAATAATAGTTACAAAATGTAAAACATGATTGAAGTATAAAGATATGTATGGTAAATTACTTGACAATCGGTAAATAATAAATATTTGGGAATATTCATAAAAGAATGTGGAAAGTAAATCTCAGATGTTCAATAAACAAAATGAAGATGGATAATGTAACATCAATTGAACGTTGTTTCATATGGACATGGTAAGCACTAGATATAGTCAATAGTTATCAATGATTTAAAAGATTAGTGTAACTATTAAGATTTTCAATAAACCTTCACAACAAAACACAACTTCTTAATAAGATTATTTAAACATGACTAAAGATCAGTTATTATAAAAAAAATCAATTTTAAGTGTTAATTTTCAACTGCAGCAAATTAATATGGCTTTGTGGTTCACTCTCTACTTAAGGTAACAAAACTTAAAATATTTCAGTTTAGACCTTTCAAAGTTCAAGGATGGAAATAATCTCAACAAGCACAGTTCTCAGTCACTTTCCATGAAAGTCTATCAAAATAATATCCTTAAAATATAGAATTGATATCATAAAGTAGCAACTTGGTCAATTAAAATGATAGTAAATAATATTTTATTATAACTGGCCTCTTGCTGCTTACAAACAGATTTAGTAAAGAATTTAATAAAGATTTTCATACACAGAACATTATAATTTTACACCACTATTACCATCAGGTTCATTCATCTTAATAAACCAACATCAGTCTGACCAATCCGTTGTCCACCAATTTGTTGCACACACTTTTGTGAGGAACTGTCACTTGTTCACTTCAAATTTTCTCTACACCACGTTTAGTTCAGACTGGGAGAGTAAATGGAGTTCAGTTCTGTCTTTTGTGAGTTTTCCAACACTTTCTATCTGTTCTGCTCAGACAAAAACCAAATGTTTTGGCTGGCAGTGGAACTGGATCAAGATTAGTCTGGTGACAATTCTTGCAGAGTCTCTGAATAGATGAAGGGTACTAGATAGTCTCTGGGGTCCATCTGGTTCGTGTGGTGGGATCATCTTGTAGATAAAGGGTCCATCATCTGCTTCAGTTATGTTGAAAAGAATGTAATCTTTTTCCAAAAAATACTATTGCTAAGCGTTCTACCAAATATAGATATACTACTATCTACGTATGTAAAATGTTGCATCCGACTGTTCCAAAAAATATTAAGTCATAATCGAGCAAAATGTGTCATTATAAAATAACACTTGCTACTTTTATAATGTTATTGGGTTCAGAATCATGAGAAAATCATTGAAAAGCTTGTAACAAGTTATAAGTAAAGGATTCTGATTAAATGCGCCTTAGTAATATATTCCCAGGTGACCTTTCTTCCACTTATCCAGTGTCCAGTGCAGGCATGCTTTCCTATTTTATGGTGATAGCGGTGGGTACCCGTACTGGCTGCCTGTTGTTAAACCCAGCGCAGTGCAAGGTGTGCCACACCGTGTGCTCCGCAATGGGTTGGGATGCTCCCTGATTGAAGTGCACTGCAATTAGTTGGTGTGTTTCCGTCCTGTTTCTGTGGTGATTCGTGCCAGTCGCCATTGGTCTCGTTCATCCACTGGGCTGTTTCGTCCAGAATTGTGTTTGTTGGAGGTTGTTTTTTGGCATAACTGCCATTGAAGGAATACCCTTGACACTGTTGCACGAGAAAACTCAAAGAGGCTGCGGTTGCTAAATGCTCCACTGCGCCCGTTGAGCTCCAACGATCATCCCTCGTTCAAAGTTGGTCAAAACCTTGGATTTTCCCGAATTCAGTCCACTTCTGCTGCTGACTGCAAGTTGTGTCCTAAAGCATCCCATTTAGGTACCTCTTCAGTCTGTGTCATTGTTTGTGTTTCATGAAGGCCGATCCATTTTCCTTAAGAGAGATGTCTCTAATAAATTGGTTGTTCAGTGTATATATATGTGTGATAAAGATGTCTGAGCATTCTCGGATATATACTATGTGATTTCAACACCTGGGTACAAAGATAATGGAAACTAGAACAAGGGAAAATGTGGTTGCTAAAGTGTAAAAGAGACGGTGTACTTCAAGATTCAGCCAGAAATAAAATAAAAAAAGTTTGAACACACATGTGCTCAATATAAAGTAAATAATTATATCAGTGACAGAAGAGTTCATAATAGTGTTCCTATCAACGAAATTGGTAGTAACCTTACAGTACAACAGAGGGACAACAGAGTTTCCAACTAGTTTTGCCATTTATTCCCGGTTTTATCAAGGATAAAACAACAAGAGGCTTGCAGGCCTTTATATACAGAATCAAGGTACAAAGTAAGCAAAGAGATTGGAGAATGTAATTACAGAAGTGTGAACCAATAACAGAAAATACTAAAGGGACATCCATTGAATAAAATGATAAAAGTGGAAATCAAACAAATCGCGGATCGAAAAGAAAACATATCCGGTTGTTACAAAACAAGAGGATTTACAAAAGAGAATGAGAATAAAACATATCTGAAAATCCCGGAAATAAATAAACACAATATACAAAGTCGGAAACTGAGTCAAGGATAGCATATATATATCAAAATCCGTTTGGCAATTGAGGAGGAGGCTACGAGTAGACCTCTTGGCTTTAAATATCTCGATTCACTTAAGTGTCACAGTCTTGAATGGGTCGTTGCATTTGTGTATGATGGACATCACTTCGACTTGGGTTTTCAAAGCATGTCTGGATATGGCAAGATGGTTGGCAGAGTGGGAATTACCTACCATCTTGTTTCTTGTAGAAGTTGACGTGCCTCTCGTAGGACTTGAACGTACGTTGAAGTTACAGATAGATAAGCCTATGTAAAACTTATCGCAGAAGGCACAGTTCAGGTGCAGTTAGGGTAGATGGGTGCAAGGTATGAAGAAAAGGGGTAGGGGAACTGAAAGAAACTTGGAGGCCAAGGGAAGAGATGAAATTGGAGAGGCGGGAGAAATAGGGGCCGAGGTATAATAGAGAAACCCACTTTTTCCGGGTTATATCAGGGGATGGGTGACTCGGGCTAAGGAATGCATGTTTGCGGCATTGAAGGGGACGGGAGAACGTAGAGCACGAGAAACCGTTCATATGGGCGAGGGCGTGGATGATACAGAGTTTGGAGTTGCAGGAAGGGGGACTGAGGGGTAACTTCAGGGCACGTTCAATGAAGAAGCGTAGGGAAGCGTGCTTGTGGATGGGGGGTGTGAGGAAGAACGGTGGATTAAGTTAGAATATATGGTAGGTTTACGGAAGACAGTGAAAGAGAAACGGTTAATTTGGAGGTTGTTACTAATGACGATGTCAAGGCACGGGATGAATTGTTAACTTCTGTTTCGTAGGTAAAGTGGCTTTGTCAGAACATTCGTTTCCAAGAATTATAACAATGAAAATAAAAAATGATGATGCAATGATAGAAAGTTCTTTACAAAGAATTATAACAGTGAACATAAAATGATGATGCAATTTCAGAACATTCGTTTCCAAGAATTATTAACAATGAACATGAAATGGATATAATAGACGATATAGATAGGGTAGCCACTCTCGATGAGGCAAATGAGATACACGTGTCTTCCTTCAGCTCCCTAACAAGCGTTCAGATGATTGGGAAAAGTGTGTGTGTTTCTTTGTGTAAGTGTGTGTGTTTGTGTGTTTGGCACGTTTGAGCCATGCATAACCTAAAAAATACATCAACTCGAACCATCAAACCAAAAAAGCATACGATTTATCTGGGTTGTGCTATTTAATAATCGTTTGCAGGAACCATATTAATTCATACATATCGTAATGCCACCAAAGAAAAGAAAGAGCATTGGTCAAAGAAACCCTGCAGCTAAGAGACCCAAAAAAAGAGGGATCGACCCAAGAGAGATCGACCCTCTCACAGGAAATATGACCCAAAAAAAAGTATCTTCTCTGGAGTTTTATGCATACCGCATTATGCTGATAGAGGGATCCTCAAACCACATCTTACAATTCCGCCAGTTGTTTCATCAATACATCGTAGATATGTATGCGAAAACGGCTTCTTTATATTAGGTTATATCAGAAAAACTGCGTGTTGATGATTATCTTCATCTACAGGTTGTTGTGGCTAATGACCAAAATGTCACTGATATAGGAAGGATGGTAATATTACTGGCTGCGTTCACTGGCAGTCCCAAGCACATGCACGAATATGCTCAAGATGCTATGTCCTATGTTCGCAATCATGGTCGTCCGGATCTTTTGGTAACCATTACGTGCAACCCTAAGTGGCCAGAGATCTTTTTGATCGTCATGATTTAACAGTGAGAGTATTAAACTATAAAAGTTTACTAATCAAATTTACTGATGTATTTACGAAAAGCCATATATTTGGAGAATCCCGCTGTTGGATGTATTCGATCGAATGGCAAAAGAGAGGTCTTCCACATGAAAACATGTTGATATGGCTTAATGAAAAAATCCGACCGACTGAAATAGATGACATAATTTCTGCTGAGCTGCCAGATCTTCAACAGGATTCACTGCTATTCGAAGTAGTGTCAAAGAACATGATCCATAGGCTGTGCAGACCTTTTAACCATAAGGCACCGTGCATGAAAGATGGCAAATGTACTAAGAACTATCCACAGCAGTTCATTGATGAGACACAATCAGCCAACGATGGTTACCCTTTATACAGAAGACGGAAACCTGAAAATGGGGGTTAACAGTTAGGTTAACAACCAAAACAGAGACTGTTACAGTTAAGGTTAATAACCAAAACAGAGATATCGAAATTGATAACAGGTGGGTTGTGCCTTATTCCCCTCTTCTTACAAAAATGTTTCAAGCACACATCAATGTCAAGTACTGCCGCTCTGTTAAATCAATTAAGTACATTTGCAAATACGTCACTAAAGGCAGTGACATGGCCGTTTTCGGGTTAGCCAATGAAAATGCGGTGGATGAAGTGACTCAGTGCCAATTGGGGAGATATATTAGCAGTAATGAGGCTATTTGGCGTGACTCAGTACCAATCCACGAACGATACCCAACGGTTGTCCACTTAAGCGTTCACTTAGAGAACAGACAGAGAGTATACTTTATGGAAAAGAATGCTCAAGAGAGAGTGGAAATGCCTCCAAACACAACATTAACAGCGTTTTTCCAGTTGTGCCAGCAAGATCCATTTGGAAAGACATTACTCTATGTCGATGTACCAAAATACTATACCTGGAACGCACAACGCAAAATTTTCTGCAGGAGGAAGAAGGAAGCCCAAGTTCCAGGTCAAACCGACATTTGTTAAGTTGATCATCATTGCTAGCGAAGCTCTTGATTGTGACGTCTTTGTGGAGAGGATTGTTTTAACCACACAGTTCCATCTAGTTCATTTCAATTGGAGAAGTTCAACAAAAAATTAAAGTCATGTTTAAAATGGCCGTGTCTACACTGCTCATCCCAGCAATGCTGAGTGCTTGCTACTACCTGAGAATGTTGCTTCACGTTGTGCGAGGACTGACATCATTTAATGGTCTTAAAACCTTCGAGGAACACGTGTGTGAAAGCTATAGAGAGTCATGTCAGAAACACGGATTGCCTGAAAACTGGGACACGACGTAGGCAGAGGCATCTGCCACGTGTTTCCCAAAGCAACTCAGGAGTCTGTTTGCCATTATAATCACGACGTGCACTACATCAAATCCACAGCGCCTTTGGAATAAATATAAAGAAAATTTAAGTGAAGACATTCTCATTAACTCAGGTTATACAGCGGGAATAATGAAACAACCGCTTATACGTCTTGAGGACAAATGTTTCTCTATTAACGGCAAAACTCTCTTGATAAAAATAGACCCCTATTAGTCTCGGACCAAAGGCAAGCCTATGATACTGTTTTAAGTCTCATTCAAGATGGAAATAGTGGCATTTGTTTCCTTAATGCACCCGGGGGAACTGGAAAAACATTTCCGATAAATATTTTGCTGGCTGAGATTCGCCAAAGAAATGAAATTGCTTTGGCTATAGCATCTTCTGGGATAGCATCTACACTGTTAGTGGATGGTCGAACAGCGCATTCAGCTCTGAAACTACCATTGAATCTGCAGCTCTCAGAACGGCCCATTTGCAACATAAGAAAAGGCTCCAGTCAGGCACAAGTGCTCAAACATTGCAAACGTTTGGGACGAATGCACCATGGCCCACAAAAAGGCACTAGAAGCGCTTGATTGCACTTTGCAAGACATACTGGAAAATGGGTGACTGATGGGCGGTATTGTTGTCCTCCTGGCAGGAAATTTTAGACAGACCCTGCCTGTTATTCCATGCTCTACGCCAGCCGATGAACTTCACGCCTGTCTTAAGTGCTCCACCTTATGGAGGCATGTGCGCAAAATGAGAGTTTATTTACGAGGAGAAACAAGTACAGAGCAGTTTCACAGCGATTGCTGTTAATCGCCAATGGAGAAGTTCCTGTCGACCCCACTACTGGTCTAATTTCGTTTCCCTCAAATTTCTGCAATATGGTCTCTTCACTTGACAAGCTGATAACTAAAGTGTTTCCAAATATACAAGAAAATTAAAAATCGTATCGATGATTGTGCGGCAGGGCCATTTTAGTTCCAAAAAACGATAGCGTTTAATATGTTAATGATCTTATTCAGGAAATGCTCCCCGGCAACTCTGCCATCTTTTTATCTATTGATACAGTAATGGACATGGAGCAAGCTGTGCATTATAAAATAGAATTTTAAATACCCTTGAAACCCCAGGAATGCCGCCCCCGATAATTTTGGAGTAAAAGCTGGGATATAAATAAAATTGTTGGGAGAGTGCATTCGAACCTCGGCTGGCGAATCCAAGCACCAGAAACCATAACAGTCTTTTTTATATACCCGAAACAATTGCATGAGTTTAACTGAAGCAAATCAACATCCTTCTTGAGGTTGTTCTGCTGACATATAAGTATAATTATACTGGGCAACGCTGGGTAGATCAACTGTAAACAAACAAATTGCAACAACATCAAGGGGAACATCTAAAGTAAGATTGCATGACTAAGAAATTATTTAGTCTAACAGCAGCATGCATAGAGAGGTCCATCCATTGTGAGCATTGAAAAAAATTTTTTTCAAATTTTCATTATAAATTTTTACTGTATTAATTCTAAGCGTTTTCATGAGTTTATTTTTAAGATATTGCAAAATATAATCATAAAAACAGTCCGAGGTTATCACCTAGCTTATTTGGTAGCACATCAGATCCAAACATTTCCTTAAAATACACTGTGACTATATTCTCTGGGAATGTATATATGTTGGAAACTGAGATGTTGATAATGCGATGATTGAACGTTCATTTTCAAGAATTATTAATAATGAGCATAAAATGATGATGCAATAACAGAACATTAGTAAGGCAGCATCTATTGATGAGGCAAAGGAGTCACGCATGTCTCCCTTGAGCTCTATCAAACGTCCACATGACTGGCAAAAATTCATGTGCCTGGAAAGGAAAGAGAAAGAACGATTATTGGTCAGAGAAACTCTACAGCTAAAATAGAAAAAGCTATACGGGCATTTGAAACATCGAATAGAGCAAGAGCTTCTACGTTAAGAGCAAGAAAAACATGAGTATAAAGTATCTGGTCCCGGTATATCACCTAGAATTCCCGTTTTCCGTATTTTTTCATAGAATGGATAGGCCCTTTGCACTGTGTTGTATTGATTGAGATATTATTTAACCAATTGGGAGTTATAATTTAATTTTTTGAGGTTGTTCTGTTTACCTACAAGTGTAATTAACCTGGGCAATGCCGGGTACCTCTGCTAGTTATATATATAGATAGAAGATTAATAGTCAATTAATAGGTAAAAATCAAAAGGGAAATAATAACATTCATTAATCAGGTATGCTGTCTTTGCATACAGTGCATAATAGAAATAATTACTTTTAATATCTGTATGTAAAATGATGATCATACGATAATTGTTAGAATAACTGAAATAACATTAACTAGTAAGACAGCGCGTTTTTTCCAACATGGGTTGTATCATATCCTTTGTTCTCACAAATAGAGGGGGGGGGGGCTTAACCCTCTGGCTAAAACGATCTTTTCTGATTGCCCTTCTAGATTGTAATAGTCAAACAATCTGCTATTTTTAAACAAAATAACCAGTTTGCCCATTTTCTGTGCTCAGACAACAAAATTATACTAATTTAGAAATCATTACGAAATTTTTTTGGTCAAAATATAAGAGATGTTTACAATTAGATAGCTTTGTGCTTTCAATCTATACTAACAGTAGGAATGGAATTATACTATTTCTCCAGCTGAAACAAAATACTAGAAATTCTTTTAAATCCTTAAATAAATGTAATCTAAGTTGTTTTATAGTTTTAGTGATACTTTTGAATGGAAAACCTCAATAAAGCTTTATACAGAGTGCACCAGAAAAAAGGATTCATGAAAATTTTCTAAGTTCAATGGGTATGGTCCAATGGGGGTCAGTCATCAGTGAAAGGAAATGTAACATGAGACGTGTTCATTCAAAAATAAGAGATGATGGTTTATTGTAAAAACTCTTTCAACCATTATTTCACGAAAGAAAAAAATTACATTGTTGCAACAAAGGATTCACAATTACAGGTGATTATGTACTAAATTACATTAAGGGAGGAACCTACCACCCCCATTGGACCATACCCATCAAACTTTTCATGAATCCTTTTTTCTTGTTCACTCTATATTTCAAGGTAAATCTTGACTGGCTATGATTAGCCACTAAAAAAACGAATTTCATCAATAGTTTAAATAAATTTGAATGTAAATTTTAATAAACTAGACATCATGATTGAATACGTGTTCTATTCCTTCAAAAGTTACTCACAATGGCTATGAACTGTTTTGGGGCTTAAATGAACTTTGCTTAGTCTTCTAAATAATTTAATTTGGAAATTAAATAAAACATCATTCGTTTACTATATTCATCATATAAAAATAAATGTGAATGCTGTTTTATTAAATCTGAGATAAAAACTTAGAATTAGAGGTTACATTACCAACAGTGTCTGAAAGATAAATCTCTCTGCTTTAATAGAATGGATAGCATTGTCTATTTTGAGTCTACTTGATTATAATTAAATAGCTTTTAGTTAACTATTCATAAAAATTGAACACCATTCATGTTTATGACGTTTATCTGTTTTTCAATCAAAATAATCCAATGAAACAAATTAGAAAAATCTCAACCAGATTTCAAGCCAACAACCAGAAAAATGTAAAGATATAACAAATTGCTAGGGCTTTCAATTAAAGCTTCCCAAAGCAATTTATAAGGAGTAATAAGTCTTATGAATATGTTATGGCCCTTTTATGTCCTTGAATCAAGTTGTTTCAACATAGAATATATTTAAATGAGTTTCATTTTAGCCTCCACTAAAGCCCCGTTTCCACGAACCGAGTTTTTCTCGGTTCGGTTCGCGAAACTAGATCCGTAATACCGTGGAACCGAAAGTCGTTTCACAAACCGCATTTGAAACTCGTTTCATTCAAACTAGTTCTGAGAATTCGTTTCAGCTATGAAACTAGTTTTGCGTCACAGGCTCGCACTCGCAATTGGACTTTGCAAAATGGCGGAGTTATGATTGGTTTTGCAAAATATATAAATTATGATACTGATGATAAAGCTAATAGGCTAATTTGTTGATTCGTAAGCAGTAGATATTTTAGAGAAATATACAAAATTCTACGCCTTTGTTGGGCATCCATTTTTGTTGACAGTCCACAATACATTTTATACCTCACTTCAAACAATCCCACAATGCAATCGGATATAAGCGATAGAAACTCGGTTCGTGGAACTAGGCTGGAATCCTAAAACTAGATCCGCAAATCTAGTTTGTCAAATCGAGTTTCCCGAATCGAGAATTCTTAGTCCGTGGAAACGGGGTTTAAGGTATCTAGAGAATAAAAAAAACGTTTCCCCCAATTTTTATAATTACTATGGGAATTCCTGATTATAATAATTAATATAATATGTGCCAACTTAAAATCCTGAGAATAGACTATCATAGGTGTTTTTGTAACATTAAAACATTTATTTATGCTAGTTTTCTTAGTATAATGCAGGTAAGGAATGCTTTATCAATTAATAAGATTTTTTAATGCTTTGCTGTCCCTCTATGGGTTTAATTAGCAGATTTAATACCAGCTAATAAATACAAACTTGATCTACAGGATTTTAGCAATTTTAGAATATGTGACAAAAGGTTAATTTAAGACTTGTAATCTTAAGGTTTTAAATGAAATGCAGTTATGTTTTTAAACTATAAATAAAGGTGTAAGGAAGCTCCCTAAATAATAATTTTAAGATATAAGTTGTTAGTGACATGAAATCAAAGAAAATACGACCTAGTCTACACAAATGCCGACAGTTTAATGCTGATTTGAAATTAAATATTTCATTTTCCCGATACGATTGACCAGCGTTTTATCATTTGAAAAGGCTGCAAATGGTCTCTGCTCTCTAGCTGATATGTTCATGATCTCATTATGATCAAAATCATTTTTCATCGCAGTTTTATATTCGCGGATAGCATTCAACTGGCATTACAGGCTTAATGTTAACATTTTCGGACATTATTTCCGCCATTGATCTACGATCACGGGATGATGCTAATACATGCAAGGAAGGGCTGGAGCTGAGCCCAAACTTCGCAGTAAATATGGTGGATTTTCAGGATGAACTGCTTCTCTTCTCTGCACGAAAGTTAGGCTCAGCGGGCATTGTCTTTCCCATTTTTCCTTCATATGTACTGGGTGTGCTGCTGTTCAAAAGGCGGTCTTGGCTCCTGCCTCTCATGTGCAACTACTAGGCATGCAAGCTGCAGAATTCATGGATTATTTTGCGTCTTTCTGTGTGCATTATCAGGCAATTGTACAGTCATCAAAGGGAAATAATCCACACTTGAATTTTACTCTAAGTTTTACTGTTTCAATATTAATTTATTTTTAATAATTTAATATTACATTTAGAGTTAATATTATTAAGCTTATTAAATTTAAATAATTATAATTAAAAAAACTACTAAAACAACATATTAGCATGAAAAGTAATATTAAGTATTAAACTCGTGTAGATTATTTCCTTTGGTTGACTGTACAAGAAAATCTTCCGCAGAATAAATCGTCGGAGAGGCAAGGGGAGCTTCTTGCTCAGGTTCCTTAACAGAGTGTGGTTCAGTTTGTTTACTCTGCTCTGGTTCTCCTGAATGGTCGCCTATTTTCGGACGGAGCCTATTTATTCTTGCCATTTTCTAAATGCTCAATATAAAACTTAACAGGGCTCATTTGCCTGAATATTCAGTATGGATCACTGAAATTCACATGTATTTTCTTTGTCAAACCTTTCTTGATTTGATGAATGACCAGATAAACTAGATCATCTACTTTAAATGAACATCGCTTGTGCCTCTCTTGTCATGGCACTCTTTTCGCTTAGCAGCTTGCTCAGCACTAACTTTTTCAGCATTATCAAATGTCTGTCTAAGTCTCGCTTTCACCTCACTGCTATAATTATTTTCAATGTAATAATAGTCTTACTTGGTGTCATTAAAACATCAAAGGGTAAGACAGGATCTCTAACATAGAATAACACGAAAGGGTTTCTGCTACGGAAGAAAGAAGTGTGGTACATGTATTATAATTCAAGACTACATATGGGATCCAGGTGTCGCAGTCCCATTGACTGCAGTCCATATAATGTTTCAGTGCATCAGTCAGTGTTTGATTCAACTATATGATAATTCCATTCCTGGACAGATGAAAAGCTGTCATGAGTAATTTCTGTATGCCTAAACGTGAACAGATTTCTTTTATGAGGTGAAATTTTTCCTCTGTCACTCAGAATTTTTATTGGGATGGAGTAACATGTGAATATGCTCTCCACGAACATCTTATCAATTGTTTCCAGTTTCTGGTCGGCCAATGGAAGAGCTTCCGCCAAATGACTAAAATGATCTATAATCATTAGAATCTATTTATTTCCAAGAATTAGAGGAAGAAGACCAAAGACATCCAAACCTATGTGATAAAATAGATGTTTTGCAGCTGGAAAATCCATTAAAGGCTGCTGTCTACATTACGTAGCTATCGCACTCTGCACAATTTTTCTGAATATCTTGCCTCATGATAGGCCAATATGATAGTGACTAATTTCTTACAATTTCTTTTTGCTCTTAAATTTCTCATACTCGAAAAGTCAGTTCGGGTTTATAGCAATTCTTGAACAGGCGTGAGTTTATAGGGTAAATGTCAATATCTTATGCAACATTTTCCTCACCGTCGAATATGGAATACCTGTTTGGCGTGCTATTGCGTGTGGACTGCTGGTACCCTGCACAGTAGTTATCTCCTGTTCCACAACAGCAGTTGCAACTTCTTCAACGTGTTGCTGCCTGATTCGTTTGCGTCCCTGGCCTGGTTGCACTCCTAGAGTTCCGGTAGATACAAATCGTTCAGTCATTTTCCGTAAGTTAGTTATGCTCATCGGTCCTCTTCGTAACGTTTTCAATTGCCGGAATTCACGAAGGGCAGCACTTGCATTGTCGCTCTTCTCATAAAACAACTTGACTAATCACAGTCAGGCAGAGTAAGCGTCATCGTCAGGCCATTCGTTCGTGAATGATGGGAAATCCTCAGCCTTGCCTTTTATTGTCATGAATGCTCAACACAGAACACGCTTATGCAAATGTATTCATTGTTTTCTTGAAATAAGCGCCCCCTATGACGACTTTTGGTACTTTTTTTTGCAGAAATCGAAACTGTATGTTCCACTATGTATATACACCAAAATGTACTGCATTTGGCCTAATAGAATTCCCGCTAGCGAGCTCTGAACACCTCACGTTATTTCTTGAATTTTTTTTGCATAGTTTTTATTGATGTTTAGGCCACTATATGAAACAGTATATTATATGTTATGTGGATAATTTATTTTTAAAAATAACTCTGAAAAATACAAATATGAGTAAAGAAAAATTAATCTTGTTTTAATGAATTTTTAGAAAAAAAACGAAAAGTATTTTCAATTAGCTAGTTAGGCCGAAAATGTGAAGTATTTCATTGTGTGTATGAGAATTAAAAAATAATTAAGAAATTTTATTTATTATGAATGTTATGAATTTTTTTTCATAACTATGTGGAGATTTCAGTGGTTTGAAGTTGGCACCATGACGTAATTTAATGCTAGTTGACGTAATCGCATAGATCTAACTACAACCAATCAAAATCCAGGCCCCGCCTCTATCCACCAGAGAGCTCTTGAAAATATGATTTTATGTGCATTTTATACAAAAAAATAGCACTTGTAAATTGCATATTTGCTAAAATAAAATTAAATATTAATTTATTATTATAAAATTTGTATTATTTTTTATAAAATTCAATGACACGTGTTTATAAACATGAAGATTCATATAGAAACAAATGAATACTGTTTACATTTTCAATTGAAGCTAATTGAAAATGAATTTATGTGCGAATTTTAAATAAATTTATAATCATTTTGGATATTGTAAATATAATTTTACAATATATTTTAATTTAAAATTAAAAGCATTTATTAGAATTTGGTGCATAAACGAAAAAAACAATTTTTTGGTTCAACTGATGTTTTATTATTCATGCAAAATAATGAAACGTTAACCAAAAATTTCTAACTGTAATGTAAACATTCCAAATGCATATATACTAGTCCATTTACTAGTATTTACTAGTCCACATCCAAAATATAAGTCTTAACGTGACATGAACAATTCTTTATAAAGTAAACAATAAATAGATAAAAACAAAATTACATTCCAACCTTCTAAGCATTGGAGCGGCCCTGTAAAGGAGGGGTGGGGGGGGATTTCGGAATGCATTCTGAAATGATGTCATCATGGCGGCAATCACACCTTATTGTTGTGAATCCGCCTACATTTTACTTTATTTCTATTTTCTAAATTCATTTTATGAATTATAATTATACTTATAATAAAGAACAAGATCTCAGGATTAAAATAAAAAAAAGTTTTCTATACCTATCTGTTATAACAGACTCGCAATAAAGCGGGAAATTCAACTTGGCATAGAGTGACAAAAAAATTACAAGCAAGAAGTGAAAGTAGGATAAAATATATTTTATACATATTTGTGCAGTAAAACTTGTATGGAACTAATAAGGAAGTTAAATAATTTCATAAAATGCAGATTCTGAATCTGTAGAATGAAAATATAATTTAAAATGAAAAAGCAGATAATGGCTATATGAGATCGACATTAGGTTTCTAACTTCCGCACATCTTCAATTTAAATAAATTATTATTAATACATTAATTAATTCTCTAAGCTAATTGTACTGTATTATTATAGAGAAAGGTTTACTGTATAGAATACAGTAATTTTCGTTTTCCTAGATTGAATGATTAAAAAGATAAAAAATTTTATTTCTGACTATATTATAAAAACGATTAAAAGTGCCTCTTGGCACTCGGGCATCCCAAACGAGTTAATGAATAGTTGAATATATAGGGTGGATACAAAAATGTGCCCCCACCCTTTAATTTTCGAAACTGAAGAAGATATGTCAATTTTGATGAATTCAAATGAATAGGAAGTTGTACATGACCTCTCCCAAATACGCAAATTAGGACACATTCAAATCCTATCGAAAAACCATAACAGATACACGAAAAATTCAAGTTAAAGGCTTGTTCAGCACGGAATTCCGAAAAAAAGAAAAAAAAATTCTAAAATCTCATGAACGGATCACCAACGATCAGAAGTATTTGTAATTTACAAGAGCCACAGTGCATAAATAATTTTACTTCAAAGTTAATCAGAAGAGCTTTTCTTTTGCCTTTTTATTTGCTTTTCTCTATGAAAGTGAATGTTATTATGGTAATTTTTGGTAATTTCTAGATTTGCATGTTGAACCTTCAAATGTCGTTATGAAGTCTATAGGGAGATAACTAATACATTCAATATATGATTGTTGGTGATCTGTTCATCAGCTTTTGGAATTTATTTCTTTGTTTTGTTCAGGGAAGACTTTATTTAAAAATTTTCATGTATCTGTTATGGTTTTTAAGATAGACGGATATAGAAGGGAAGGACAAGACAAAAAAAACCTTGGAATACAATATATACAGGGTGAATACAAAAGTCTGAACACCCCCCGTTTTATTTTTTGAACCGAAGCAGATATGTCAATTTTGATGAATCTAATGAATAGGAAGTTGTGGGTGGCCTATCCCATGGTGCACTTTTCATCATCCCAAATAAGCAAATTAGGGCACATTCAAAATTTATCTCAAAAACCATAAGGGATATTGTAAAAAAACCCAATTGCAAACTTGTTCAGCATAAAAAAACAAACAAAGCAAAAAAAACCATCCAAATCCGACCAACCAATCACCCACAAGCAGAAGATCATGTTGACCATTTCCGGAACAGTAGCTTGCTATCCTGGAATTGTTCTGTCTTCTGTGTGCTGAAACATGCCTTTCATTTGATTTTCCGCATGAAAGTGAATGTGAGTATGGTAATTTATTTTAATTTTCTTATTTGCATGCTTTACATGGTGGAAATATCAACATTCAGTTTTCCTTGTGCAGTGTGACTGTTTGGAAGCTACAAACAGTTCACCACGTGATTGTGGGTGATTAGTTGGTCCGATTTGGATGATTTTTTTTTTTATGCTGAACAAGTTATCAATTGGGTTTTTTTTCTCTATCCCTTACGGTTTTTGAGATAAATTTTGAATGTGTCCTAATTTGCATATTTGGGATGATGAAAAGTGCACCATGGGATAGGCCACCCACAACTTCCTATTCATTGGATTCATCAAAATTGACATATCTGCTTCGGTTCAAACAATAAAAGGGGGGTTGAGACTTTTGTATTCACCCTGTATATATATTTGCTAATTAAAAAATAAATGCAATAAATCAAAATAAAAAGCTGATTTGCAGATAGAGACTATGCTTTAACAAAGCAAAGGAGTCATGAAAGGAGTATTTAAGGATGATTTATATATGGTAAGCATAGGGAATACTAAGACAGTATTGGTTGAAACATTAGAAGAGACCAAATCTGAGTCCAGGAATTGCATACGAAGACGTGCTGGGATAGGACAAGAAAGAAGACAGATAGGAGGTGATAAAAGGGTGGTGAGAAAAATGCAATAGGATAACACCTAAAGAATAAAATAAAAGAAATTATAAAAGAGTTTAGGTATGATAAAGTTGGATCCACATATAACAGCTCGAGATTAAATGCCACTGCATGATGGTCTACCACACGCGGATTCGACTGAAACCAAAGAGTACAGGAACGGCATAAAATGAACATGGAAGAAGAAAATTATGAAAAAAACATTAAAAAAGGGAATAATTCAGAAAAGATAAAGAGAAAGACAAGGGTCCAGAAAAGCCTGAAACAAATTGGGGAATAGCGGAAGTTGGAGAGGAATAGAGGAAAGGTAATGCAGGAATGGTGCCTTCGCTAAGGTTAATGCCATTAGGGGGTTAGGGAATTAAATTATCAAATAAGAAAATACTTGAATTCTTTTCTTTCTTTTATGTTATGGCAATTATTGCAAAGAATATAAAGGCTGAGATCCTGTAAAGATTGTCTAGGGCAATTAAAATGTTTAGCGACAAGGGGTGTCAGCATTGCTAAGGATGTTGAACTTATGTCTGTCAAATCTGTTAAGTATGGTATTACCCGATTCTACAACATACTACTTCTGGCATCAAGCCGTTTGTCTGGCTGTGATATATTGACGACGTTTTCCTAATCTGACCACATAATGAAGACTCTCTCCTATCCATTATCGCCCACTCTAACCCCATCCACCCTTTCATCATGTTTTCTCACAACTACTCAATCATAATAATTCCTTTTCTGCATGTTTTTATCACTAACAATAAATTGTGTACTTATCTTTATAAAAAGCTGACCGACAAACATCTGTATTTACACTACGGCAGCTGCCATCCACACTATTACAAAGATAACATCCCTTTAGGTCAGTTAAATCGCATCCATAGAATATCCACTAATCAATCTGACAATGTCTTACATGTTAACATCCTTACCTACTCCCATAAAGTTAGAGGCTACCCTAAATCTGTCGTACATGCTTCTATCTATAAACATCGTAATTCCTATTCTAACAACAATCCCAAAACTTCTCCAGCCATGACAACACCTAATGCTATTTCTTCCTTATCATCCAACCCTCAATAGTATTAAAATGTATTAAGGAAACAACAACATATTATTGATAGCTCTCCTCTTCTCCACTCTATTCTACCAAAAATACCAAAAGTTTCTTTTAAACAGACATCTAATTTTAAAGATTTCTGGTCCATGGTGCTATTACAACCATGCGCTTCTACTAAGGGTTGTTTACCTTGCAATGAAAAACGTTGTGGCATTTGCAATTTTCTTAACCCTGCCCCCTCCATTTCCAGCAGTGATTGCTCCTTTGCTCTCAAGCTTAACCAGAACCTGACCTGCTTTACTCTCAACCTAATATATCTGTTACATCGCAAGGTATGCCAAAATTATGTCAGAGAATCGTTAATTTGGGATTTAACATTGATGGAGAATTTTTTGAAAGTCTGGGTTTATTTTGAAGAGGGGTTGTGACGTAAGTTAAGGTATAATTGTTTTATTTTAGATAATGACAAGATGTGAGCAGTTATTCATGGTTTATGAGTCTTAATAGAAAGTGGGGGACTATAGAGTGGTTTATGAGTAAAGTAGCATATATATATATCCTAATGAAAATTGACTTAGAAAATATCCTAATGAAATTGATCAGATGTATTAGCATTGGAAAATAATTTCAACCAATCTGTCAAAGTAAAGAATGAGTTGAAAGCCATTAGTTGAGTCGGAAGACAAAACATGATTGGAATGCAGGTCTTGGTCGTGAAAACTCGGTAAATGATGAATTAAATAAGATAAGTAGCAGATACTACAACATGGATTATATTACAAAATTCTGGTAAGGGGAGATTAGTAATGCATAGGTCAATGGCTGAAATTAGTATCTAGTATTTCATCTCTGGAAAATTATTAGTGGTAAGAGGTCCTTCCTTCATATACAGGTTCGAGTCATTGAATGTGGCAGTTGCACAATGGATTCTGACATTTGTGAATAATCCGCGTGCTAGGATTTTTTCCCACACTAGCAATCCCTATACACTTCAAACAACGTTTTAATTCATGAACTTTGTACAATGGAGAGTGACTTATCACTGTAAATTTTATATGCATAAAAATATGCCGGAGAATGATGTAAATGAAACACGTCAAAATTATTGCATTAATAATTGTACTCGCAATCTTGAAAAATGTTGTGTTTCTTCTTTTCGTTTATTATTTCTGTTTTTATAAAACCATATGTGATATGTAAGTGTGCTGAATTAACAATATAAAAATCTAAAAAGCTTTCTAGGAACAGTGCTTTCGTCTTTCATCGCGATTTAAATCTCAGATTAAAAAGAACAAATTAGAACTTCTGCCATTACTCGTTATTCCGATGAATGAGTCGATTACTCGTGAACTAGTAAAGTGAACCATCTGAAATTCAGACGGGATAGAGGGAGCCTTAGTTCCCATATGCCATCAAATTTTGGTAGGATTAGCCCGAGTATTTTTCCAGATATGTGCTGAACAGAACATCGCTATGTTGCTAACAAATGTCGAGGAGTCTACTGTACCACTTCCAATCCTATAATCGCTGACTTCACATCCACAACTGACGACAGAAGCCATTGTGCAACCCCCCCATAATGACTGCAATTAGATTTATATAAATACGGTTGTGCCCATTCACAGGGGTGTGAGGGTGGATAAACCTGCCTGTTGGAAAACTTATACAGGGTGTAAATGGACGACGTTTCACAAATTTAAGGATATGTAGAGGATGATGCGGTGAACATTTTTTATTAATAAACCCATATTCCCAAACGAAAAGCGACGGAGCCACAGCTTGTTTGCTGTCCTGGTTTGTCAAGCATTGAACTAGGCACGTTTACTACGATGTCCCCTGTCATTGCATCTTGTAGGCCTTATGCAGACTGTCAGCTCGCAGGCTATATTCAAATGGTACCGTCCGGATGCACAACACATTCTCCAATCACATAATCTTGCATATCCGGTTGGTACGAAATTCCCGTTGTTACTTTTGGAACATTCCGTAAGGGTGAAGGATTTTTTGCGCTCTACGTTTTGTGCTGTATGAGTTCAGGAATGGACTTTACTGTGAGGCAGGAAACAGCGAGAACATTCGTACCCAATTATGTACAGAACTGTTACTGACTGTTCCATTTCAGATCGCCACAAATTATCTCAGTGTACACTGTCATCTGCTTATTATTATCACTCCATCATAAGATGAAATCATACAATGGTCGCAGGATGGTTCCATTGGAAATACGTTCGCGCGTTAGGTTTCACGCTCGAAAATCCAATGCAGTGACAATACAGCAATTCAGACAGCCATCAAACATGCTGTGGCTCTGTCGCTTTTCGTTTGGGACTATGGGTTTATTAATAAAAAATGTTCACCACATCATCCTCTACATATCCTTAAATTTGTGAAACGTCGTCCATTTACACCCTGTATATGTGTTTCAGAGGATCAGTTCGTACAGCATTAATTGCCATCAAGAGTACAGCACGTGACCTAACAGACCTTGAAAAAGTTCTGCAAAACGCGGCAGCTTTGCGGAAACCACAGCTTTCGTGAACTGTTCGCGTATTGCCATAATGAAGGTGTATACTGAATGGAAGAAGAAACAAGATGTGCATTCCAGGCATGCAAACTGTAGGGGTTACAGGCCATTATTGAACGGGGTGAATGGCGTTTGTGATGGTTGATTAACAGTGATTGAAGCTCTTCCATTTGATATATTGACAGCCCAAATGACTGAGAAATGTACTTAAAGCTATCGAAAACAATTGTGCAACGCACGTTGTTGCGTTTTGGCCTCCGTAGCAGACTTCTGGTTCCAGCACCCATATTGACAAGTGTGCATTGCAAGAAACGACGTGCATTTGCATTGAAGTACAAACACTGGACTCACAAAGAGATTGCATTTTCCAATGAGTCGCGTTTTCTACTGCATTGTATGAATTGGGCGCTGGCGTATCCAGCAGGAGACATTCGAAAACAAACTACCTGAAATCATTATTGGGTGGCAACAAGCTGGAGGAGGCAGTGTAATGGTCAGGGGCAAGTTTTTGGCATGTTTTGGGTCCATTACTTCCTCAAAAGTCGCGTGCCATATGAAAAGTTTATGAATGTTGGCTTTATTTTCAGACAGTTTTACAAGTTCATGTTCAAAATGTGCGCCATCCACTCGAAGACAATGTCTCACACGATCCAAATTCTTGTCTGTCGTGAAAAAGTGTAGCTGGTAGGCTTGGAAATATCAGGGTTCTGGTGATGAAATTCGTCTGCATCTACTCGAGATGTTCTGTGGTGATCTCCACAAAGAAGTATCAGCTCTACACGCTGTTCCGGTGTCAGCATTATTCCTCTACTTCACCTACATAATCACAGCAACTAATTAATCCATTTGGCACGTGACTTTTGAGACACATTGTATAATCAAAGATGATAAGAAAATAAAGACCAGACAATCCACTTATTTAAGTGATCTGCTCAGCTTCCTCCATTCGTTACATGGTGTAATTATCATGTATTAAAATCATTAAAATACATTGACGTTATTCCATGTACGAAGTAAAATTTCTGTAATAAAAGACTTTTTTGGAATTTAATGTAGGTGTAAATTTTGTAGTCTTTTTGAGGGAACCATATTGTTTATTTAATTTTTATTAAAAGGGGATAACATGCCTGTTGTGATCTCAATGGATTCAGGTGTGAATGGTTAATTATTCAAATAACTCATGTATTTAATCTATTAATAAATATCATATGATGTTGATTTTCTGATATAAATGCTCTTCGAGCTCAACTGAAAACCGAAACTCAAAGTTTCTAGCTCTCGGTGGGGCAGGAACTCCATTGAAAAATAGCGCTGCATGTAATCAGCCCAACTGTGCATTTTCTACAGTTTTACAGCTTTTTATAGGGTATTGTTATTCTTGTAGGCTATTTTAAAGTAAACGATTTAGCTAATTTAATGAGGCTCTTGTTCAATTACCTATTATACGGAAGAACTGGGGCCCCACGGGCCATCGATCCTAGAGGCGAGCGTCGGTTACGACGCCTGGTTAAGACCAATCGGTGTGCCACTGTTGAGCAACTGACACAGCAAATGAATAGTGGGGCCTGTTTTTTTCCTATACTGTAGTCTTCTGGAATAGTTGAAAGCTATTGGCAGTATCAAAGATAAGATACCGAAAGAAGACAAACCAGTAATTTATAAATTAATATGTGGCTTTTGTGATTGCTTTTATTATAACCAGAGCCAAAGAAAAATTACAACTAGAATTAGCAAGCATTTCTCCCACATAAATAATGGGAGAACAAATGTTTCCCCCTTTTCTGACCATGTTATCAATCAGAGACACGATTATGATCTGAGTCTGGTGGAAATATTGCATTCCACCAAATATCCTCATCTACTTAATTTTTTGGAATCCTTGGAGATTTGGAGTAAACAATCAACCAAGCGATTTCTAAATTCTGACCTCGGATGAATCCCAGTGTTTAATTGGTTAAAAGTTTCGAATTAATTCCTATCTTGACCTTGACTAGTCTTATTGGTTTTTCTTTTAAAAGGATATAAACTTATTTTATTTGATTTGTTATGTTAGTATATGTAAGGGGATTTCTTCCAAAACTATCTAACGGTTCAGTCATAACAGGGAATCATCGAGCATACAGGACATCATCCTTGGACATCATCAAGTTAGGTACAGCTCTCTGCTCTCATCTCATCATCGCTCCCTGCAACCTTTTCATGGCGAGACCCAACTTCTCTGTTAGTTCTAATGTGCTGGTCCGTGGCACTGGAATTAATATTCCTGTAAACCAGCATATCAAAGACTCACATTCTTTCTGGGTCCCTGGCATTGGGATTGATTTCCTCGCAAACCCGAGAAAGGACGTTTCTCTTTCCATCCAATATCTCCCTGATCATTCACAAATGGGTCTCTGGCGCAGAATTAATTTTCTCGCAAACCTGACTTTATTTTTAAAGCTAGGTGCATCCTTTTAAGGAGTAGTATTTCTTGTAAACACCTAATCAGCTTCTCAACACCGGCTTTAGTATGCCAAATGAAGGAGAGTTCTCCCACGAGTTCGTATACAATGGCGTCATAACCAGAGACCAGCGTTTCGCTGCATTTGATGCCATCATCAGTGAAAACCAGGTAGCACTAAAGAATGATATATGCCAACAATTGATGACAGAAATGGATAAGAAATTTCAAGAACAATGATTAGTTCTACTTAAAGAATTCGATTTAATGATTAAAAATACTGTTGCAACCAAGTTCATGGCTACCAGTCCCAATATCGAACCGACTCCTGATATGGAGAAGGAAGACGATTATATGGACGTCTCATTAACACAGGTATTACGTGCGAGCAAGGACGGCCCCAGTCACAAAAGGAAAACAGAAGACCCTACTACTGATGACAATGCCTGGATTGAAGTGAAAAATAAGAAATCCAGGAAACTGACGAGGTTAGATAGTTTGAAAATGATCACTAACATCAATGAAGAAGTTTTTAGTACTGCTAGAGAAAAACGCATCAGAAATGGACAAAAGGACTCGACCAAAAATATCAGCGAAAAGGTAAGTAAAATTTCATATGTCCCACCAATTATCATACAGAAAAGACTTCTTAAAGAAATTCTGGATGAGATTAAGATGCATGTAACCCTAGAAGAATTATGATGCAAACTGGCAGAGCACAGACAGTAAATTTGAAATGTCCAGACGAAGTTATTTATAAGAAAGTAGTCGCTGGTATCAAAGCTGACAATATTTTGAAAATTTAGCATCATCAACTGAATTCCGAGAAGACATTGAAGTTCGTGATTCGAAATGTGGATGTAAGGTATGATCTGGAAGACCTTCAAGAAGACCTAAGAAGAGCTACCTACTTCCAGGAAAAGGTAATCAGACTTAGGAAAGCCAAACGATCAATACATATGCCTATGGTTTTGGTGCTACTCCCTAACAGTGAACATATCCAGTCACTAAAGAGTGTCACTCGTATTGGTCCATTTGCTGGTGTAGTAAAAGTGTTTCGTGGGTACAAGAAGCCCGTAAAATGCTACAACTGCCTGCTCTTGGAACAAGTATTCATGGGCTGCGCGGAAGATCCTCATTGTAACAAATGCTCAGAGGGACACCAATCAAGAGACTGCACTAAGATTAAAAGACACGACCACCCGAAGTGCACAAGATGTAGAGGACAGCACACTTCAAGCTATACGAACTGTCGTAAATACCCACAGGTTAAAAGGATGCATAGTTCCAAAATGACCGCGGACAAATCCTTTGCAGCTGCAGTGTCTAAGCCAGAGGAAAAAGGTCTCCACATTATCGACCTACAAAGAATGCACAAATAAACTCGACGAGTAGGTGATTTGTATGTAAATCTAGGCAAAAGTTACCCATAGTTGAGTGGGTTCCTTATGAGCAACTAATTTTATCATGGCTACATGATATTTCACTGGGATCAACAAAGGTGAAATTCGGTGTGTGGTATTGAACGCTAGGGGGTTTCCCCAAAAATGTAGAGAGTTCCACAACTTGAACTCGATGTTGAAACAGGAAATCGACGTTGTTTTCCTCTATGAAACACACCTCAAGCCGAGCCAAGATTTCAAGCTACCTGATAATTGTGTGTACCATAACGATCCTATGACTCTAAAGACTGCAAGATGTGACTCTGGTGGCGCTGTGATCATCATCAAGAAGGGAATTAAACACCGAGAACTGGTCTCCATATCTTACGCATGTATAGAATCGGTGTCCATTTTCATCACCGACAATAACAATCTCTACAGTTCACCTAAACATGCTCTCGAACGTTAGCAAACTCGATAAACTCTTCGATGGTGACATTCAAGTTATCTTAGTGGTGACCTTAATGCCAAGCATCAAAGCTGGAACTCCAGAACGCAGAACTACAATGACATGATTCTATATACACAAGGTAAGGTTGACATCATTGCTGCAGAGCCAGTGGAGGATACTTACTACGGTGACCATTCCCTTATAAGTGATGTGTTGGATATCTCACTAATGAAGGGTTTATTCAAGCCATACAACATCTTCACGATTGATAACCTTTCTTCTGACCACAAGCCTATGGCATTAAACTTTGACAATGTCAACACCAATTTCACAGAAGTAGTCAAGGATCAGCAAGACTGGAAGCTCTTCAAAGTAATCCTCAAGGACTATGACTGCCATCTCGACAGAGAAAACTGTACTGATGACATCGATCAACGTGTTGAAGACATCAGTAGGCGAATACATAGTGCCACGGAAGCTAGTGCCTATCCGTTAGAAAATAAATTTCCTCATCGAATTTGCTTACTCCAGGAATCTAACGGTTGATTGCAGAAAGAAACAACGTTATCTTATACCTCGGCTAAAAACCAAATATAACAGGTTAATAGAAGAGTCCAGGAAGAAGTGAGAGAGTTACGCGATGCTAGATGGAATGACAACTTCTCGGTTCGCGCCAATTTCATTTGAAGCATGGTTAGAGCTCTTCAGAAGAAGAAGAATGATATGGTTCCTCCACTTCGTAATCCTCAAGGCAATTATGTTTAAAGGGATCAGGATAAAGTCCAAGTAGTTGCAGATTCCCTGGAAATGCAATTTGTTCCCCTGATTAAAATAATCCTGAGAGTAAACACGTGTCTTAGCGTGTGGAAGATGGTCTTATGAAATTTGATGAAGTCCCACAACTTACATCAAAGAATAACAGCGACATCAGTAATATGAAAATGAGGAAGGCTCCAGGTACAGAAATGGTAAATAATAACGCCCTAAGGAATCTACTGAACAATATTCTTAATGACATCTCGAATATCATAAGCAATTGTTGGAAGTTTTCCTACTTCCGGACTCCTTAGAAGCAATCTATTTTGTTAATTGTATCCCAAAACAGAGACAAAATCCTGCAATTCTCGCGTCGATGTCCAAAGTTTGGGGAAAACGATCCTCACCAGGTTCAAGAGCAGATTGGCTTTGTTTGGCTTGCTTCCCATTCATGTCAGATGCAGATATGGAGGCTGAACCTTTTCAGGTACTGTGGCGTGGTTTTCTTGATATCAGTTAGGCTTTTGATCAGTTGTGGCACGAAGGGCTAATCTACAAGACGATTAGAGAATCTTCGTGATTTGATTTTGATGGTGAATCCTTTCTTAGCGACAGGTCCTATCAAGCTAAAGTTGCCAAAAACTTCTCCTCGACCCACAAGGTAAAGGCCAATGTCACTCAAGGCTCTGTCCTTAGCCCATTTTACTTAATTATTTTGTACACGATTTCCTAAAATCAGAAAAATGTAATTTATATTTTTGTACTCATGATACTGCCTTCATGGCTTGGGCGCACCAGCCATCTCACGTTATCACTCATCTGCAAAACGCCTTGAAAAAATGTGAAGGCTGGTGTAATTGCTGAAAACTGAACCTTATCGTCGGAAAATGCAAAGCTGTGTAATTCAACAAAAAGCTTAAACTCCCCCCGGATTATCTTGTCCTATTTAATAAGGAACTCGAAAAGGTCGACAAGTACAAGTACCTTGGCATTATAATCGACTCAAAACTCTTCTGGAACTGTCACTTACGCTCTGAACAAATCGAAGCGGACTAACTACAGCCTCATAGCTGTCCTGGGTCGAAATAGTGCCCTCAGCATCGACAATAAACTGCTATTTTACAAGACGAAGATTCGGTCCATCCTCGTCTATTGGATGTCTGCGTGGGCAACCATATGTAAAACCAGATGGAGTGAACTCCAGTCGTTTCACAATATTAACCTGAGGACCATTGCCCAGCTTGGAGAGAGACCTTAAAAATCATTACAACCACTCGGATTTGAACATGATTCGCATTGGAAAATGTATCCAAGATCTCCTGATGAATATGGTGCAGACGATGAAGCCCCATGACAATAACCTGGCGGCTGGAATACTGAATAACCTGATGGAAATGAAATGGCATACAAAGTATATAAAACCGAAACATATTCTTGATATCAACTTTGAAGACATTGGAAACGTTTCTTTCCTGGATTATTGGAAGATGTGAGCCCCCCCCCCCGCCCAGCTCTCAATCTTCTGACAATCGTCAGTCTTAATAGTTTTTGATAATGTGGAAGACTGCTGGGGTTAGTCAGGCTTCTTGCATATTTCAGTGTATTTCATGTGGAATTTATTCTGGTAAGGTGTGCTTCGTGAAAGCACTGCTTTCATCACACCTAAAAAAATGTACACTTCACTGTTCGATTGTGATTGCCAAAACCTTTCTAACTTCGGTTCCCGTCCGTACATGCTGAAGAAGAGGGCTTGGCTTTCGAAATGTAGATACGTATTTGTAGTATTATTGTTCTATTATTTTGCTATTGCTAATGTTAATAAATTATTTTTTGTGGAACAGTTGTTTCGCCACCCACCTCAAGTTAGTAAGATTGACTTCATCAGAAATTTTCCTAGACATAAGAAAATTTATTATCACAACCTTTATACCTAAAAAGCCACTAAATATAAGAAAATGACTAAGTATAAGAAAATAACCTACAATCCGACGACTATCAAGGCTGAAGGTAAGAAGATGATTACCAAAAATCCTCAATCACCAAAATTAAGGGTTGGTTTGTTTAATAGAATTTTTGGCGTCGATTACTAAGGTTAGTTTGCGCCTTTTTCACAAGTTATATCTTAATGCAGCTTGGGACAAACACAAACATCCATGTCCAAGGTGGGATTCGAACCCACCACCAGGTGGACTGGAGAACTAGAAAGCCTAAGCTCAAGCTCCCTAGGCCACCTGGCCAGCCCAAAATGAAAGGTACTTATAACAGTGCACAAAGAAGGCAACCCAATAAGCCCGGTGATTAATTGCCAGAACTCAACATTTTATCATATTGCATAACAGGTGTCACAATTACTGAAGTCCAAATCCCAGCTCGACAATCAATTTGTACTCCGCAGCAGCATAGAATTGCTTGACATCCTAAAGAGCTTAAAAGCCGAAAAACACATGTCACTTATTTCTTTGGGATCTTTAATTTATATATAAAAGTATCATTCTAGGACAGGATTGATAATGACGTAAAAGATAAGAGTAAGGATACGACAGCATGCAAAGGACATCCACAACTTACTAGACCTACTTTTCCAGCAAAATTAACTTGCCTTCAAAACTTAATGTTACTCCATTCCATACGGGGTGATGATGGGTTCACTGATTAGCTTGATGAGAGCGGAATTCTTCCTATAAAACATTGAAAGGATATACGTCAAAAAAATAATAAAACACAGAAGAATCATTCTTTACAGAAGGTACGTAGATTATACCTTTATCGTAATAGATGATAGAAAATGCACGGACGGGTAAATTCTACACGAATCCAAGGTTCCATAATTCCATTGTTTATACCCTGGAGAAAGAAGAGGAAGAAGATATAAACTATCTTTACGTCCGAATCACTAAGTATTTGCTGACACAATTTTAATTTTAAAATTTTCAGAATAATCACGACCACAGCCAATAAATTCCGTTTGATTCAAATCACCGAAATCAGCATATAATGACCGCTATAAAACAAAAATGCCAGGAACGAAGAAATACCCACCACTTTCATATAAGAATGGTCTCGGTCCCCCTCACGAAATCCTTATTTATGAAGGTAAAATACGTTCGACAAATTCGCAACCAGAAGATAGAAGCGGAAAAAAGGAATATGTCAGTTTCATAAAGATGAAAAGCATTGCCAACGTATTCCGTGCAAGACCTCGTGATTGCCTACAGGATGAAAGACAACAGTCGTTCTGTATTAAATCCGAAGACACGGGGTGCAGACACTGTTCTATTCAAAAATGCGGTGTATATAAGCTCACATGCCGAGATTGTGGATAAAACTATTTAGGATCCGCTAGACGCTCCTTCATAGAATGTTTCAAGAAGTATAAGTGCTCCTGGATCAACGAAGACTTTAGGTCCACCTATGCAGAGAACGCCAATGGATGCTATAGATCGAGGAATGCATGGTTATTCTAAGAAAAATAAATAAACAAGCAAAGATCTTCTTGCAGGAAGAGATCGAAATTAGTAGCCACTGTCTAATAGACGGAAAAACCTTTTGAATAATCAAGTTTCTTTGGAAAGAGATGCTAATATAGATATCATCAACGAATTCGATAGTGATCCTAAATATTTATAATGTCATATTCGCTCTGTATCAGGTTAGGGCAAAGTAGATAAAAGGATGGGCAGTGACATCGACCGGAAGTCCGCCATTTTTGATCCCACTGTGAATCAGGAAAAGCGTGCAATTTATATCCATTTCGACTGTGATTACTGCAATTTGATGCACAACAACCAGTCAAATATGTGTTCAGTTGAAAATATGAGGAAAAACATATAAAATCATTATGTGTATTGAGTTGTAACGTATTCCTACTGTTTGATCCCATTGTGAATCAGGAACACGTTACAACTCAATACACATAATAATTTTATTTGTTTTTCCTCATATTTTCAACTAAACACATATTTGACTGCTTGTTATGCGCCAAATTGCAGTAATCACAGTCGAAATGGATATAAATAGTTCACTTTTCCTGATTCACAGTGGGATCAAAAATGGCGGACTTCCGGTCGATGTCACTGCCCATCCTTTTATTTACTTTGCCCTATATCAGGTACGCCTTTGAATCCATTTGAAATTATCATCGCTTATGTAAGACCACCAATCACGAACATCATTGGTGGACAATCTCGCCACTGTTATTATAAATTCGAAGTAATGTCATCTACCAAACTGTAGCTGTTTTGCCCGTGCGGATGGTGCAATAACGAAACGCGTCGGCAATAATAAATGGTTTACCCGTATCGTATATACTGAAGTCTGTGTTGATTTTCCTTATAATATTATGATACCAGACAGCATGGATATAATCAAGATAGAAACTTTAACCAAAATCCGGAGGGAACCTCTTATCCACAATTAGATTTGAAATACCAGACACGTATTTCGGCTACCATGTAGCCATCTTCAGCGATGAGAGACAAAATGTAACTAAATCAAAACCTTAATGCTAGAGAATATATAAGTTGGGGGAAGAGGCAATTGAAAAGGATATCTCTAATTGGTTAAGCGGAACAAAAATAACAACTATTGGACAAGTTAAACAGTGGGCCAATAAAATAAGAGATAGCGTAGATGTACCAGTAGTTGACAGTGTACCAGTAATTGACAATTAACGATTTAAAGGCTTTTAATAAAGTAACAGGGCAAGAAAATGGACTGGCGTTGCCACCTCGTATTGAATAATGTATCAGGCTTCCCAGAACAGTAAAAAACTAGGAACTTTGCTCCCTATTATGGCCGCAAACACATGTTGATTGTTCAATGCCTTCCCGAGTCGAAAAAACCTTGTAATGAACCACTACGCGAGGGTTTGATTACTTGGATTTATTTCTTGAATGTTATGCAGTATTTGTTATTAATTTTACGTGAACCTTTTTGTGTGATCGATGGACAATACTTCTAGTAGCAACAGAATTTCAGATGACCAATGTGTTAACTGTTTTAATGCATCGTCAACTACTGGAACCCAGATATGTAGTGTCACTAGTAATTGACATAACTTGTCAATTATTGATAATTTCTGTGTTTAAAAAAAACGAACAAAAATATACTAATGTGATATAGAATATAGAGTAATAATAAAGGAAACATGATGGTTTTAAGTGTAACTTCTTAATTTCCGCTAATTGACCTAGCTGTGTCAATTATAGGAACTTAACTGTCAATTTCTAGATCACCCACTTTGACATAAATCTTCTATACCCTATTCGCCGATTCTTTTTGTTGGTCCTGAATCTTGTCACAGAGACGATCAACAGATAGCCCAGGACAAGTTATCTTCCAAGTAGAAAACCACTACTGGTATTCTGTTTACTATGATAAGGAGTAGCATGGGATGAATTGGATAAATTTTGCAAATGGGAGAACTATCATCAAAAATTAAGTTTTTCTACGAACAATTTGTTGGCCAAGAAGTGATGATATTGCACTACTGGAAAAACACCTTCATTTTCTATGGTCCTTGCATTCTACATGGGAGTGGTCTGATTTTATTTATCACTAGCAGAAGATAAATGATCTATATGAACAATTTAAGTTTTAAAAAGCACAATTTTAGTTAATATTAAATACTTTACACATTCTTTAAAATGCTTGGTTTCATCAACTGCTTTTGAATGTTATCATTTTTTGTCAAAATATCTAATAAAAACTTGTAATTAAAATAGTGTCAATTACTGGTGAAACTGCCTGTCGATTACTGGTGCATTAACTGTCAAATACTGGTGATTCATGCATTAGTTAGGAAAAATTTAATAACTTAATAGCTTTTAAAGATATAACAATTGTTTAGAGATTGGCACATTCTGCATTCTGTTTACAATTTAATGGTATAAGTAGAAAAGTTTCAAAAAGAAATTTGATTTACGTACAGTTTCGTTTCAGAGTAAAGTCTTAAACTGTCAAGTACTGGTACATCTACCCTACGTTGTCAAAAGAGAGAAAAATAATAATAATAATAAACAAATTGAAAGAGACAAGGAGACAATCAATAAATCAAACAGAACAAAGTTTTAGATCGGCCATTTGTCCATATTTAATAAGTTTTTAGAATCCCTTTTATAGATTTCTGTACTCTCAAAGCTGTCTAATTGATTTCTTGAATTGACAGATGTAAGTAACTTTACATTTCTGAAGTAATACAATGACCTGTGTCCAAAATATATTTCTCGATGCTCGATCTGTTGGATCTGCCGTACCTTACCTGAGCTAAATGCTCTATCCAACTTTTAATAATATTCCTGGAGCTCTAACCAACATAGTTCTTCTCACAAAAATCACATAGTAATAGACAGATTCCAGAGGTGGGATGGCATCTTTAGGATTTCCTAAGAGTGCTTTCAAAGTATTCCCACTTTTGTTTATTAAGTCTGTCTCCTTGTCTATTTCACTTTGTTTATTATTATTATTATTATTATTATTATTATTATTATTATTATTATTATTATTATTATTATTTTCATTGTTTGGGGAAGCCAAACTCGGATCAAGTCCGGAAGCCAATCCCAGAGGCGGACTTAAAAAAGGGCCAAAGCCCAAGGGACTCAAAAGCGAGGGAGGGAAAGTTATGCACTCGTGGGAGTATTGATGTTTGGGTGTAGGAATTTCCTTACTATGTGACAGGTGTTTAGAATTGTGACTTTCTGTAAGGTTTTGTATAAGTGTGGGTTTAAATTTAGTGTTGACAGGCTTTTGTGTAGCGAGTGTGGAATAACCCCAGTGGCAGAAAGAATGATAGGAACAATGTGTACTCTGTTAACTCCCCAAAGGCGTTTTATTTCATGTGCAAGATCCGTATATTTAGTGGTTTTGTCAGTGTATGTCTTTTGTAAATTGTAAGTATTGGGGATGGAGATATCAATTATGTAAGTCACTTTGTTTTGCTTATCTACTAGTGTAATGTCTGGTCTGTTATGAGGGATAGTTTTGTCAGTGATTATAGCTCTGTCAAAATATAGTTTGTGTGGTGTTCTCTAAGATAGTGTCGGGATATATTTATAGTAAGAAGTGTGAATGTCCCTTAGCTTGTGTATCTTAGCTAAATGTTGATGTATGATTTTGGCTACCTGGTTATGTCTGTGTAAATAATCTGTCTGCGTGAGTATTTTGCAACTGGATATTATGTGTTGGATGGTTTCCTCTGCGATATGGCATTTCCTGCAAGACCCGTCAGTCGATTCTTTGATAATGTTTTCTGTAGCTTTTAGTGTTAATAACCTGGTCTTGTATGGCAATCATGGTTCCTTCAGTTTCCCCAAAGAGACTCCCTTCACTCAACCAAAAGTTCGACGCTTTTTTGTCGACGTGTGGCTGGTTGAGGTCAGAAGGATGTCTACTGTGGAGTTGCTTTCCGAGCCATCATTGAAGTTTAGTGCATGTTGTAGGAATGTTATGGGTGTTCTGCATGCTGATCAGATTCAGAGGTGTGTGTGTGGTATCAGCCATGCAGACTGCTTTGTGTAATGGTGATGTGTGTTGTTTAGAGTGAAAGAATTCTCTGAGTGACTGAGTCTGTTTCTGGTGTAGATCTGTTATGTCAATAAGACCTCTGCCTCCCTCTGAACGAGGTAGGGTGAGTCTTTCAATAGCTGCGTGTGGATGGTGCTTTCTGTGCTTTGTAAGCAGTTTACGTTGTTTCATTTCAAGTCCCGTGTGTGTCCACTGTAGGACTCCAAAGGAGTAGGAGAGTATTGGCGTGGTATAAGCACTGATGGCCTTGATTAAATTTCTGGAATTTAAATGCGTTTTAAGTATTGTCTCTAGCCTATGAAAATATTGTTTAGTGAGTGTATTCTTTATGTGTTTGTGCTCCAGAAGCTTGGCTTGCTTAAATCCTAGATATTTATAAAATTCGTCATTTTCCATAGCAGCAATGTGATCTGGTTCATCTAATGTGAAGCCCCCTTCCCTGAGTACTCCATTTTCAATGTGAATGGTTTTGCATTTGTCCAACCCAAATTGCATGTGTATGTCTTTTGAAAAGGTTTGTGTAATGTCAAGTAATTGGTGCAATTGTGTTTGTGTGGAGGCGTAGATTTTCATGTCGTCCATATAGAGTAAGTGTGAAATTTTGTTATGTTTCATTGTGTAGCCGTAAGTTGTGCTGTTCAGTCTGTTGGAAAGTGCATTTAGTGCAAGACAAAACCAGAGTGGGCTCAGTGAGTCACCCTGGAAGATGCCCCGGTTTATCTGTATTTTGTCAGTCGTGATGGTTTCACTGTTGAGTGTGAGGTGTAGTGTAGTTCTCCAATGCAGCATTGTACTTTCTAAAAATGTGATAAGTGTTGGGTTTATTTTATATAATCGTAGTGTATATAAAAGCCATTAGTGTGGGACACTATCAAAGGCCTTTTTGTAATCAATGAAGGCTGCATGGAGGTGTCGATGTTTATTGTGAGTTTGCCGTAGGACCACACTGTCTATCAGGAGTTGCTCCTTACAACCAATGTGGTTTCTATGGCATCCCTTTTGTTGCTCAGTGAGAATGTTGTTTGTGTCTATGTGTGTATAAATTTTGTTTGCGATACAGGCAGTTATTATTTTGTAAAGTGTAGGCAGGCATGTGATAGGTCTATATTTTGTAGGATCTGTAGTGTTATGTGACTTTGGTACCATGTATGTTATTCCTTGTGTGAGGAAATGTGGCAATGTCTGTGGTGTTTGCAAAGTGTTGGAAATCTGTTTTGCAAGGGCCAGATGCAAACAGGTGAAGTGCTTATACCAAAAGTTCTGAATCCTATCTACACCTGGAGCCTTCCAATTGTGAGTACGTTTAATGACTTGTGAGAGTTCTTCTACTGTTATGTCAGTATAAGGCATGTTTGATAGTGTGGCTGCTAATTGCTCCTCTTCCCTGATCCAGCTAGCTTCCCTATTATGTTCAACTGAGACAGACCAAAGAGACGACCAATAATGTTGGAGTGCTGTTTGTGTTGGCAGACCAGTGTTTTGTGTCTGTGTATAATCTTTGTTTAACTGCTTATAGAATGTCTTCTCATTGTTTGCGAATAACTTGTTCTGCTGTTTGCGCTGAGTGCATGTTTTGTATCTCCTCAGGCGTTGTGTTTTTGCAGCTAACTTTTGTTTTAATGTGTCCATATATTCTGTAATTGATTGTGCTGCTCATGTCTGGTGTGTGTTTTAATCTTCTTAAATAATTGTCTGAGGCGTTTGTTCTGTTTTGATGAAGTGTTGTTTTTAGTGTACTGTGTAAGTCTACCTACCTGCATGCGGATTTCGTCAATCTCAGACTCAATCCGCTTTTGCTGTTTAGGTTTCTGTTGGGTGTATGATTTTTGTGCGTTTTTATGGATTGGTTTCCTACCCAGTGTGGATATAACTGTAAGAGTCCCAGTGTAAATAATTAGGTGTATGTATTCTTAAGATAGATTTTCTTCAATGTACTGTGGTAAGATATGTGTTTATGTAAAATAAAATTTCCCCTGTTTTGCTGTTTATGTTTATTTTAGGTATACCTGGTCTTTGTGTGGGATCTGTTCCCGTGTAAACTGTAAGGTATCTTTGTAGGGTGTCGTTTAATGTTTCAATAAGTTTGGTATTCATGTTGTGTTGTGGATGAATATCATGGTGAAGTTCAGTGTTGAGTGTGTGTTATACAAGTTCATTAGTGATGTCAGTATTAGTGTTTGATTCTGTGTGTTGAATGTCGGTTTGTGTAGATGGCTCGTGTTCTTGTAGCTGTTGTGCACCTTCTTGCTTTATTTTCTGTAGCGTGGGTAAGGGTATTAAATTGTTCATAACAATTGTGCGACGCTGATCTGCAATGCGTTGTTCAGTGACTGTGATATGAGGATATGTCTCTTTGAAAATGTTATATAACCGTTGTCTGTAAGCTGTAGTGTCAGTTTCCAATTTAGTGACTGCGTAGTAGGCTCGCATGATAAAACAGTTCATGTCATTGGTCCATTTCATGCGTTGGCGTGGCTTGCCTGCCTTAGTGGTCGAGGGCAAAGAAGCTCTTGAAACACTAGGGACAGGTTGTGGCATTGCAGTAGCCGAACAGGGGTTGGTGCTGCTTTCGCCACCAGTGGCCCTGGGAGATTGTGGCATATTTTTCGAACGTGAGCCTCTGCCTAACCCACGAGCGCGGACCTTGGTAACCCGGGTGACGTCCGAGCCGGTATCAGATAACGCACTAGCACTAATCATATTGATCACCAATAAATGGGTGGTCCTGTTTGCATCTCCATCATCAGCAGGCCCTTGGTTGATGTAATCAGCTCATCAGCCCTACTGGGTCATCTGGACCCTCAAGATTAATCTAAGGGTAGAGTAAATCAGACTGTTAACCAGGGCCATCTCTCTAAGATGTTGCCCCCCTCGCACAACGCGGACGTAGGACCACACGAGGATTATTATTATTATCATCATTGTTTGGAGAAACCAAACTCGGATCAAGTCCGGAAGCCAATCCCAGAGGCGGACCCAAAAGAGGGCCAAAGCCCAAGGGACTCAAATGCGAGGGAGGGAAAGTTATCCACTCGTGGGAGTATTGATGTTTGAGTGTAGGAATTTCCTTACTATGTGACATGTGTTTAGAATTGTGGCTTTCTGTAAGGTTTTGTATAAGTGTGGTTTTAAATTTAGTGTTGATAGGCTTTTGTGTAGCGAGTGTGGAATAATCCCAGTGGCGGAAAGAATGATAGGAACAATGTGTACTCTGTTAACTCCCCAAAGGCGTTATTATTATTATTATTATTATTATTATTATTATTATTATTATTATTATTATTATCCACTATTTTCGTTTTTTGTAAATTTATTATCATTATTATTTTTCCCTCTATTTATTTATTTATTTATTTATTTATTTATTGCAAGCAACAGGCTTAGAAATGCCCAATGTCAGCTTACAGGAAAAAAAATACAAGAAAAAATTGAAAATTGAAACATCAAAACAAATATTGAAACAAATATTTTACAATAAGCATCAGTAATAACAAAAAGAGTTTAGATGTTCATAAATTATAACTTTAATTACATTATAATCTAAAAAGTTAACATCAATTAAATTTGAGAATATATTGCCTAATATACATAATCGATTGAAAGGGAGATTGTTTGTAATAGGATTTCGTAGTGGTAAATAAAATATTTCAGTGTTTTTTGAATTTAGTTTGGGAATGCGTAGTTTTATGAAATTGAGAAATCTAACAGAATAGGTTATATGATTATATAATTTGAATAAGCAGCAGGTGTCGAGATAAATACGTTAGTGAAGTAGCGTTTCGCAATGAAAGTGATTTTTGAGATAAGAATTTGTAGCATATTAATTTTCATTAAAGAATTTATGATTTGATAAGTGAAGAAGGGAGCGTAGAAAATCAGTTTGAACTTTCTCAAGACGCTGCTGTAACATAACATTGTACGGTGACCAGATCGTCGAAGCATACTCTAATCCGCGTCTTACTAGGGAGTTGAATAAGAAAATAGAACATTCTGTGCTATTGAAACGTGTAGAGTTTCGAACAAGGAAATAGGAGATCCTACAAGCTATAGAGATAATGTGCTTTAAATGGTCGGTGAAAGATAGGTTGTGCTTAAAAAAGACCCCAACATTTGTTTATCAAGAGAAGAACCATTAAGTGTGTACGAGAAGCTATGAAGAGAATTTTTAATTTAATAAGTGACCGAGTGACACTTTTCATTAGTGTACATTTTATTTTCGATACACCTAGAGCTAATAGAGTATAGATCTAGTTGCAAATCAAAGCAGTCAAGTGAGGTACGGATAATTTTGCCCACTTTGATGCCATCTGCGAATAAAAAAAAAGAGGATGATTTTACTACATCTTGTATGTCATTAATGAACAGGAGAAACAATAATGGTCCTGAGATTGAACCCTGGGGCACTCCTGAGGAGGATATGAAGCTTTTGGAGGTAGTGCCATTTATGAGAACATAATTTGTTCGATCACTAAGGTATTAGCATAACCATTTGACAAGCGAGTGATGCAAACCAAATTGTAAGAGTTTATTAATTAGGAGAAAATGGTCCATATTATCAAACGCCTTCTCAAAATTGATATAAGCTTATACAACTCCATTGCAAAAAAATAGAATAATGTTTTATTATGAACTTCTAAGGTGATTTGCATGCTTATTTCACCACCAAATCACACGAAAAGCAAAATACAACATATACAGGCATAAAACTAGAATATGAATTGTTGAAAAAATATTAGCTATTTGCTAATTATTTAAACGGAATTAATTGGCTGTTGCAAAATATTAGAATAAGCTGTTCCCCATTGCAAAAAAATAGAATAATTTATATGAACACTAAAGATTAGCAATGTCAATACTTTGTTGCGTTGCCTTTTGCACTCATCACAGCTTGCATACGACGTGGCATATTGTTAACAAGCTGACAACACGTTTGTCTTGAAATTGACGCCCAGATATGTCGAATTGCAGACACAAGCTCTTGTCTAGTGCTGGGAACATGCTCAGAGAGTATTTTCTTCATTATGGCCCACAGATTCTCCGATGAATTGGCAGGCTATGGAAGCACATTTATACCACGATCTTTGAGCCATGTCAATGTGCGTTTAGCTGTGTGGGACGATGCCCTATCCTATTGGGAAGATAAACTCCTTAACACTACGTTTACATGCACGTTTCGATCCGGATCGACTTGAGTTAATCCAAAATTGCCTCGCGTTTACATGCATCTAACTCGATCCGGATCGAGTCCGATAAGATGCCCTGTGGGTAAAGCTCTAGATTAGGAAAGTACGCCAGACTTTGTCATCTGCTACAGAATCCGACATTGTTGGCTCAGTGGGCCTTATCACTTGAATTACGCTTCCTCTAAAATACGGCTGAAATGCAATTTTTTAAAATTTTCTCATTATTATCGTCTGGAAATATAATTGACAATCAATAGATTTTGTAATTATTGATTTTTTCTTTAAATTTTGTTTTCAATTAAAATTTTCTATATAAAAATAATAAGGTTCAGGGGTTTTATAATGTTAACTATAATGTTATTTATATATCAAGTTTTTGATTTATTTACACCTCATTATAATAATCCTTAATAACTTTTAAAATGCATTTGCATGTTTAAGTTTTTTATACTTATTTTTATCAAAATATAATATTAATAGATTTTATCAAATTAATTTTTAGATTTATATCAAAAACTTCAATTTAATAGTTTATATTAATTGTATTACATAATAAAAATTATAAAATTACAATTATAATAATTATAAATAATTATCAAATTATAATTTAATAAAATAGAAATTGTTAAATTGAAATTTTTGTTATAAATATAATATTTAATTTGATAATTATAATTTGATAAAAAATTATTAAATTAAATTTTGATAAAAAAATATATATATAAAACTCCAATTTGATAGACAATTTGAAAATTTTTAATTAGGAAAAATGACATTTTGATAAAAAAGTTTACAAAAAAAATTTAAACGTGCAATGTATTTTAAAATTTATTCATTTATTTATTTATAAATATTTATTATGTTGAGGTATAAATCAACCAAGAACTTATTTTAGCTAAAATTTTCTATATTTTTTCTTTCAACCAAACAGCAAATTTAAACTCAATCCGGATTGGGGTGTTTATATGCACATTATTGGATTGACCTCTTTCGACTGGATTGAACTCGATCCGGATCGGGATGTTGAAGCTTGTTCACTTTTTAAAAGCTTCTATTAACTTTGCTGTGTTAGTTTGTTTAGGTCAAATCTTGTAATCAATATTAAACCAACTTTCCGACAAGCTAGGGAGCTGCAATTTGACACACTTATGCAGAATCGATGACAATTTATGATAAAGAAAAAAATTTTCATATCGGTTCTTTGGTTCGTGTTCTAATGGTACTAACTCATTACTACGAATTGATTGTTGTAACAATTGGACATTTCGTTATGGCGAGAGTAATTGTGTCTATTGTTTATTGTTGCAAAATTAAGCTGTATTGTTGCCACTAAATAAAACATTATAAAAGCTTGGTTTGATAAAACCTTTTTCCTCTTAACTTGTTGCAAGATTGACTTGAAACTGGACTCTCGATCCGGATCGAAAGCGTGAATGTAAACGCAGTGTATAAAAAAAGGAGGAGAGGAGAAGCCCACAATCAAGGGACTGGAAAGCATCGATTGTGAGAAGCATCGACACGCAATGACCGCACATATTCTAATCTTGTGTATTTGAAAGAAATGTAGCGTTTCTTGAATTGCAGATTGTTGGCGTCATTCATAATATTAATCCTATCTTATATTAATTACTCGAAGTGAGGATAAAACGGTTTAATATGTGGCATTTCCCCATTATGCAATGCGAGTCTGCCATGCTGATTAGGAGAGAACATTCTGAACTCTCGTTTTCGTTCTTGGCGTTCTCGCGAGAACGACGTGATGTGATGAGATGTTGTGCAAACTAACTCTCCCCATTCCGCGGGGAATACCGACATTTCGCTACAAGACACCTCGCGACAGAGACACTTGGAGACAGAGACACCTCGCTCCGAAAAGTTTGCGAGGCTTACACTTTTCTACACTTGTGCACAAGGTCAAATTCCAAACTCGTTTCCCTATTTACTATTACCCCCTTGCAAACTATTGTTACAGTTTAGGCTAGTTTAGGCAGACTGCTTTGTAATAAATGAATACTTCCTCATTTACTTTGATACTCAAATGATAAATTAAACTGAAATTATTAATTGAATTGAGAAATTGTAAAAATTTAATAGTTTAAATCTTTTAAAATTAGCTTAAAAGATTAAATATATGAAATTAGAAAACTCATGTTTTCATTGTTTGAAGAAAAAAGCATGATTTTAGGATTTTTTTAAAAATAATGAGCGATTTTCTTAAAGTAGGTTATGATATACATATTAAAATATGAAAGGTTTTACCGTATAAATTTATGATTAAATTTGGTGCACATTTTTAAAAAAAAATTAAATTAAAATTAATTAAACAAGAGTCATAGGCGTTTAAAAGAATTATTAATCAGCTACTCTCATGTTTAGCCATGTGTTTGCATCATCTTCACTCACTTTTGGCCATGACAGTTCTGGGCATGGAGCTTTCCCAATTTGCTTCATGTTACAACAATTGCTTCGGAGTCTATCTTTGATATACGTCATTGGTGTTTGCACATTTCAAGGCAGTAAACGCAAGTTTATTACTGTCCTGTTTCTGTGCAGTTACTCCAGTTTCGGTTTCAATGGAAAGGTCTATATCAAAATTCAGGGTGCGTCTGTAAATGTCCTTAAAACTTTTGAACCACTTATCCTCTTGAGCTCATACTTGCACCAGATGTTCGTTAGGTTCAGGGTAAGATTTACATGTGCCGTGTATCAAGTTGACCCAAAAGGAAATGGGTTAAAATAATCTTTTGCTTGATCTGTCTGTCTGACATGAGCATACGATATGTGCAAACCAACAATGTATGTCATGTCCTACAATGCAGAGCAAAGTTTCTGCAACAATAGGCCATAAAAATTACTTTGGCTATGGTCAATGGATGAAGAAATACAGAATGGGAAACTCCATTGTTTAAAACGTGATTTTTTTTTTCACTGGCGCTCTATGGCCATTTGCGTGGGCATTACTCTCTGTCTATAGTCGATCCATCGTAAGCTTGCGCGGGATGTAAACAAAAAATCACCATGTATCCCTGCGCAGGCTCATGTGATTGGAGGAATCAGTTTAGCTTCCCCCTGAAACACATGGCTTGGCAAGGCCAGCTGAATCCCCTATCTTTCTATCATTTAATCCTATAATCCACTAATCCCTTATGCTCCCATGATGGTGATTTCTGTCCTGTCATTTGGCACGAGAGTTGTCGATTTCTCCCGATTCGAGTTTTTTTATATATTTCTTTAAAAATTGATCAATTTATGCGTAATTTATTATCTTTTTTAGCCCAATTAATAACATTTAATGATTTTAGTTGTTTTCAGAACTGATTGTTACAGTTTTAAGTCAGTTTTCACGTTTTATTTTGTGAACTATATTTTCGTGTGCGCCCAGGAACACGGAAGTTGCAAGGCTCAATCAGCTAATAGAATTGCACTTCACCACGTGCTTTTGTTTACATCCCGCGCAAGCTAAGGGTAGATCGAGTTTAGCAGACGACTTTACTTTTCCTTATTAGCCTCGATGGCTCAGGGGTTGTGTGATAGCCTCTGATGAACACCACCTCTTCTTAAAGCCTGAGCGCGAAAATTTCATGCATTGTTACATCATCATGCGGAGCCATAGTTTAGGGGTTATTATTGGTAGAAATACGATTAAACATGACTCCGTATGATGATGTAACAATGTATGAAATTTTCGCTCTCAGGCTTTGAGTAGAGGTGGTGTTGCTCTGATCAACCAACACCACCTAAAAATAAGGCCTTAGTACTCGGAGAGCACTGCGTCATCAAACTGAGACAAACAATGCAACTTTCATTGTATACAACAAACGAAAAATCGTTAATAGACGTTAACAGGAAGTAAATCGCTAAACTATTCCATGAAACATCCGCTTTTGTTTTCGAAACATTGTTTTCGTATTTATATTTACTCTCTATTTTCGTTTTTTCTTTTAAATAGATAAATGAAATTATTAAATGAAATTAATAAATTAATAAATTAAAAAATGACGCAGAATAGTCGACTCGAATGCAATTTGTTTTATATTATGACCTTTAATAGGCTTTCCACGTTTCAACGATATCTCCACCATTACTATAGTAGAAGAAGTGCATCATGGCTAAAATCCAGACAAAGCATATTGATGAGATGACTTACTGCGCATGTCAAAAAGATCGTTCAACTTACGTGGCGGCTGCTATAGGTAGTGTTGCTCTGATGCCCGTAGATGTGGCTTCGATCCCGGCCCAGGACGACGAGGATTTTTTCAGGGGGGAAATAATATTATATAAAAGAAAGAGCGAAAAATGTATACACTCACTCATTCATTCATTTATTACGAAATCTCCAGAACTATGAAGCCTACAAACTTGAAATTTGGCAGGTATATTTCTCTGGGTTTCTAGGTGAGGGTGATACAGGGATCAAATCTAAGCAACATTTACCTCTTTCATTTTTTTCTCTGGGGCATTGTATTTGAGATAAAAAAGTTGAAATCCTACCTGCAGGAAAGAGTTG
>JAHWFO010043940.1:444445-459287 GCA_023313115.1 Rhysida immarginata | reverse complement strand
ATAATAATAATAATAATAATAATAATAATAATAATAATAATAACAATTTTTTTGGAACTAATGATTAATAACAACAGTTTTATCAAAATTGTTGTACAAAATATATAAATTAAATAAATAAATTAATTAATTAGTCATTAGTTCCAAAAAAGTGTTATTATTATTATTATTATTATTATTATTATTATTATTATTATTATAAATTGTTTCACCCAAATTTCCACTTTCAGTATAAAGTATTTTTCTTATTTAAAAAGTTTACACTAAAGTTGAAAGCATATGTATATTTTAAATTTAGTTATCAGTCATATACCTCAACTGTATCCTGTATTAACATTGTTACAATACTTCACTTTCATAAATTTAATTGTATTAATTTCGTATATTATAATTTTTATCATAAATTTTTATAGATATGTTGTCATTTAAATGAAATGAAGTAAATCCCATTTGATGTTGCTTTTTCCTTTTATTTATTATTTTTTAAAAAGAAATTTATTAAATAGCAATCACTTAATTAAACAGCAAGACCTTTTCCCTTTCTTATTTTCTCTTCTTGAATGTTTGAGACAATACAAACGAATTTTTAATAAATGTCGTTTTTTAATAAATGTCGTAAGATGAATGTCGCCATTGAAAACCTCGGAATCGTCTCAAAAGTCCCCAAGACCGCGCTCGACCGCACACAATCATACAACGTGACCTGGTAATCTCCTGGTCGCCGAGCGGTTACTTTTCTGATACGCCCTACGAGATCAAATCAATGCAAAAAATGCTCTGATAAAATTGCTTCAAGATCAAGTTATATCTCTTGCTCCCTGTGTAATTCACGCTATCATCTCAAGTGCGTGAACCTTGTGACACAAGATCTGGCAGGATTAATTACCAATGGAGTAAACTCATTTATTTGTTATAAATGCGAAGCGCAAAAAGAAAATCCAAGCCTGAACGTGGCAGTCGACGACTTATCAGATCTCAAACAGGTGTGTCAGCTGCTACGTGATTTAAGCGTGAAGCTGGATTAACTTCGTTGGAGACAACTGTTCGAGCTCTACAAAAAACTGTGTCTGATCTTCAAATTGAAAATGCTCAATACGTAGAATGGTGAATGATAAAAATCAACTTTCAGAAATTATACCTGACAGGGGCGAACGCCTCCTGTCTAAGGCGGCCAAAACTCACTTTCCTTCATAGTTACCCTCAAATTCGCTTTCATATGCATCTGTATCTTCTCTAGAGCAACGCGGGAAAAACTCAGAAAATACCTAACCTAAACGCACTGTTTTGTTAGGAAAAGCAGAGAATCCTAACTTGATTTCCAATTTAACTGTAGTGTAGACGGGCGAAAAACAGGCCCCTCGCAAAGCCTTGTTCATCACTAGATTGGATCCACATATAAAAAATACCGACATATAAACCTATCTCAAAGATAAAGATATCGATTGTATCACGTGTGAAAGACTTAAAACCCGACATCAATCCTATTCATCTTTCTATCTTGCAGCCGAACCAAGTAACGTTGACCACTTGTTCACCTCTGAATTTTGACCGAAAGGACTACTTGTAACTCCTTGTATTGGGCCATTAAAGACTGCGCGGCACTTCTGATTTCAGAATCGTGACAGGATGGCACCTAATTTAGCAAACAAAAACTCTTTAAGCAATGGACTTAAGTTTTATTATCAAAATGTTCGCGGATTAACGAGAAAGTCACAAGAGTTCTATAATCAAGTAATCTTAAGCGATTATGACATTATTTGTCTATCAGAAACTTGGCTAGACCAGACTATAACAAGCAAATTGGATTTTCCTGATTACTATAATATCTAATCAGGTGTACAACAAAGTCGGAGTCTGCGGTGGAGGATCCCTTATTGCCGTGCGTTCCTCGATCATATCAAAACGCTGTGTTGAGCTTGATACAATACCGGAATGTGTTTGGAGTGAATGCGACTTTAACTCAGAGAAACTTATCCTTGGTTGCCATTATCTTGTACCAGCGTATTCCCTGAAAAATTTCCTAAATTACTTAAGTTTTATTGAGTCGGAATTAGCTTCATATTCTGGATCAATTATGCTCGTAAGAGATTTTACTTTCCCCTGTATGCTGATCTAATTACCAATACTAGGACCACCAATAACACAGAGGCCACTAAGATCTCATCAATGAACTTGGTAATGTCTTTCTTGGGGTTGTCCCAGAATAATCCTATTCTAAACTGCAAAAATAGATTACTTGACTTGCTTTTTACCTCATGGGCCTAACTGGAAGTCTGTCTTACTGACACAAGTCTAGTTGATGCAGATCCTTATCATCCGCCAATTTCCTTTGAGATTTTTGGGCTCAGAGACTGCCAGTCTACTGAAAACGAGGTATATAGCTTTAAACGAGGTGATTATAAATCGTTATTTTTGGACCTACTTAACGCCAATTGGCTCCCGTTATATACCTCCTCTGACCCGGACTTTTGTGCTGAATATCTGACAACTCAAATTCAACAATCCATGGATAAGTTTATTCTGAAATTCCGTCCATCCAAGGGGATCTACCCTTCCTGGTTCTCTAGTGACCTCAAGGCATCACTTAGGAATAAAAAGAGACTGCACACCCGCTGGAAACGGTATGGAAAGATTTGCGACTATATCCAGTACAGAAACTACAGAAAGCTTGCCAAGGAACATCTAGCGAGAGACAGAGTCAGACACCAAAACTATATGGAGCATTGCTTAAAATCGAAACCGAAGGAATTCTGGAACTTTGTTGGGACCCTAACTCGAGATAGAAGAGAGGATGTTATTTTTAAAAATCACGATGGAGTGCCTTTATCATCCGACGAGGTTCAACAACTATTTACTGTGTACTTTGCGCAATTGTATTGTTTAGTCAATTCTACGAAGATAATAAACTGCCAGGTGTTATTCCCTTCTCCTTGTCATCTGATAATCCTTCCTTCCACTTCTCTCGAGCTGTTGTCGACAAGTTGATTAACAGTATCAAACCCTCCAAAAGTTTAGGACCTGATGGAGTCCCACCGTTTATTATAAAAGGACGCGGAGAGATTATTGCCCCCCTGTTTAATACATATATTTAAACTGTGCTTCCAGAAATGTGTATTTCCTAAAAGTTGGAAATCTTCTATAGTAGTCCCAATATATAAAAACAAAGGAAACAGAGATGACCCAAGCAACTATAGACCTATCTCCCTTCTGTCCACATTTGGAAAAATTTTCAAGAAATTAATTTATTCTAAAGTGTTTCCGTTTTTCAGAAACGCATTGCATCCAGCACAGAACGGATTCCTTCCAAATCGTTCTACCATCACGAATTTAACAGTTTTACTGGGGAAGATTCAAAAGTCCTTTAGCTGTGGGAGTAAATTAGATGCGATCTACTTTGATTTAGAGAAGGCTTTTGATAGGGTTAACCATTCCTCCCTCCTGCTTAAGCTATCTTATTATGGACTAGAAGAGGTACCCGGCGTTGCCCGGGATAATTACACTTGCACAATCTTTTCCTTTCATTGTTAGTCATGAGATATTGATTGTTGGTTCATGCAGAGCGTTTGTGAATTGCGTGTTGATACCATTGTTGATACCTATTGTTGTACAAACTTTGCCTTGCATTGTTGGTCATGAGATATTTCTCATTAAAATGCCTTGCCATAACCATGAATATCGATTTTTTATCGATATTTATTATTTTTCCGAAATCTGAGGTAGACAGTGACCTTCCTCATGCTTTGAAAGTCATGTATGCGAAATTTTATCAAGATCGGACTAAAACTGTAGATTTGTATAATAAACAGACCCACAGACAGACCCACAAACATCCTTCTTTATATATATAGATAGATTGTCGGACTCCTGGCGCTCCCTACTTGGAGACTATCTCTTGGATAGATATGGGACTCTAAAAATAAATCGTAAAATCTCGCAAAACAAAATTTAGAGTGGAAATTGGGTTTCCCCAGTGATCTATACTGGGTCCTTTTCTCTTCTTAATATTTTTTACGATTTTTTCTACTAATGGTGGCTTTGCAGATGATGTAAAGATATTCTCTATGGTTGCGTCACATGAAGAAGCCTCCACTCTGCAGCTATGTTTAAATCAAGCAGCTCGATGGTATACAATCAATAATCTATCTTTAAATATATCCAAATGTAATAAAATTACCTTTACTAGAAGACATCGACCTATTCAATTCCAATATACGATCTTTGGAACTACACTAGAAAGTGTCTCAGTGATCAGAGATCTTGGAATTCTTTTGGATGCCCGTCTGTCCTTTAGTAACCATGCTCAATACATAACTGCCCTAACTAATCGATGGCTAGGTTTAATCACCCACATTTCGGAAAGCATTCGTGACCCCACTACCTTTATCAGACTTTTTGATGTGTTTGTTCTAACACGGTTGGACTATGCTTCAGTTATATGGAACTGTCTTGGTACCACGAGCGTAAAACAACTGGAAGGTATACAAAAAAGTTTATTCACATTTTACAGCGGCACTTTTATCCAAACTGTGGTTTTTACGAATATCGTTTTGTGCCTTCTTACATAATCACCTGTCGCTTCACTGGCGACGTCTGTTCAATGAAAAAATATTGGTTGTCAGATTTGGCTTTAGTTGATTTTGTTTCATGTATGCGATTCAATGTTCCTATATATTATTTTCCTGATTACCATATTTTTAGCTGTAAAGATATTCGGTCCAAAGACCCCTTAATTAGATTACAAACTCTCTATGTTAAAATATTTAATGATTTTGATCTTCTTTTCTCTTCAACTGAAAAAGTTTGTAAAACTCTACAAACTTATTGTTTTCAACATTTTTACGATTTAACAATTTATTATTCATTACTTTTTATCCCTTACATTGTCTTAGGCATATTGCTGTTCAATGTACATTGAAAATCAAATAAATAAATAAATAAATAAATAAATAAATAAATAAATAAATAACTGTAACATACAAACGGATGTATTGTGACTTGGAACTGGAGCTTCAAAACGGAACAAAACACAGTTTTGAATTTTTTGTATTGTTTTTATGGATGTATGTGTAAGATATTAATAATTTTTTAACGAAAAAAAAATACCCACCATTTGAGAAATTAGCAAAAATAAAATATTTTTATTAAATTCAAAAATTTTCGCATGCGTAATATAATTTAAAATATTTCATATAGACTCTACAGTTAAAGAGCATTCATATGTCACCAATCACATCTTTCTAAGTAAAATACAACCGAAGTTATAATACTTCATAGATAAAGCCCTCACTCAAATTTCGAAAATTTTAAATGTCCGTAACTTCCATAAAAATGAAAAAAAAAAATAATATTTGGCATTCATTACCAACTCCCTAGGGCAATTGTATATACCAAATTTCATTAAAATCCGAGAGGTCAGTGCCAAAACTATAGATTTTCTGCCTGAATTGACGTGGAATGACCCATTTCTACCAATTATGCCCCGAAATTGTCCCTACCGTAGGTGATGTAACAATGTATGACTTTTCCGTGAGCAGGCTTTCTCTTTAGGCGGTATTGCCAACACCTCCTTAAAAGAAAGCCTGTGCACTGAAAATTCGTACATTGTTACATCATCTTAAAAAGGCATTGTTAATCTTATTTCTACCAATAATAAGCCCTAAATTATGACTTCTTATGATCATGTAACAATGTATGAATTTTCAGTGCATAGGCCTTCTTTCCAGGAGGTATTGGTATTGCCCTGGCGCAGAAAAGTCACCTGATAAAATTATTACGAAAACAATATAATCTTCATTGTTTCCATCTTGGATTTTAATAATCATTATACGCTGTCCAACGAAAGAAAAACTGGGCGTGTCTAATTAAATTCCCAATTTCAACTGTTAGACATTGTTACTAAATAAAATTAACAGTGACTAACAATTGAAATTGGGAATTTAACTGGACACGCCCAGTTTTTCTTTCGTTGGACAGAGTATAATTTTTAGTTTGATGGAAACAATGAAGGTTACATTGCTACTCGGACTAAGATGGTCAGCTGACTTTTCTGTGCCAGGGCCTGTCTTTCTTGTTGACTACGGAAACATTTGTAACCCACGAGAAAGACAGGCCCTGGCCAACACACCTAGACATAAGGCAAGATAACGGGCCAACACCACCTAGACATGAGGCCTGATAACGGAAATGCCATACTTTGTTACTAATGATGATGTGATGCAACGATGTATTCAGTTTCATTGCGGAGGCATTCTCTCTCGGTGGTCACGTCTGAGCATCAATCCAACTTTCATTTTTCCAACAAACGAAAAAACATTGATTGTTAAGATCCAAGATGGTTACATTGTTGCTCGGACTAAGATGGTCAGGTGACTTTTAATTTTCAGGGCCAGTCTTTCTAGTTGCTTTGGTAACATCCCAAAGTTAACTAAAAAGTCTCTCTCGTAGGCCTCGGTAACATCCATAAATAACGCACTTCGTTTTGCAACGAGGCCAATGAGAGACACGCCAAGGCACTCAAAAGTCACCTGACCATCGGGGTCCGGGCAACAATTCACCCTTCATTTGTCTCCATCTTGGATTTTAACAGTCCCTATTTTATCGTTTATTGGAAACAATAAAGGATGGATTGTTGCCCGGATCTCGATGGTCAAGTTACTTTTGAGTGCCCTGGCCTGTCTCTTGTTGGCGTCTGTTTTGCAATTTTATAGCTTTGTGTAGCAAATTGCACTCATAAATTCTTTTACTTTCAAATTTTGATTTATTTAATCTTGTCATAGAAATAAAACATTGAATTAATAAAGAAAATATTGGAAATTTATTAATTTATTTTTTATTTCAATGACAAGATCTTTCCCTTATACTTATACTCTGTCCAACGAAAGAAAAACTGGGCATGTCCAGTTAAATTTCCAATTTTAATTGTTAATCATTGTTAATTTTATTTAGCAACAATGTCTAACAATTGAAATTGGGTATTTAATTAGACACGCCCAGTTTTTCTTTCGTTGGACAGCGTATAATTCTCTAAAGCGTCCGTCCGTCTGCTGTCATGCTCCCTCTCTATACTTAATTCTTTTCATAACTCAGAAAATACTCAAGGAATCTCCACGAAATTTTCCATGTAAGTAGTTAGTGTTGCTGTGCTTTCAGTAGGTTACTTTTTATATCGTTTTTATTTAGTTTTTATATCATTTTTTTAAGTTTTTCTTATTTTCGAAAAGTTGAATTGTTTTCAAAGGATGTCAGTAGAGTAGCGATACTGTCTTATCGAAGAGTTGAATAGACTTTTTGTTTTTAAAGTATGTCACTAGATGGCGAGGCCAGACGGCGCACTTAAGTTGTACATGCGTTAAATTACATTAGTAGCCAAATTTATGCGAGAGAGGGGATGAAATCGCTTCTTCCATAAATACAGCAATCCCAATTGTTGACTACAACAACAGAAATTGCGCGTTATTTGACATATTAATATTATTTTATTAACCAATTTCGTTTATAGAAGCAAAATGAAAGATAGACCTGCCGCATACGTGAAGTGGGAAGTTCCGAAAGTGAGCAAAACACATGGCTAAACATCAGGGTACCTGATTAATAATTCTTTCACAGTCCGATCATGGAATGATAGGTTTATTTAAAGTATTTTATAATATTTCGTTCATGGTTTCATTTTCAATTTCGTTTCGTACGTATTTTCGATTTACGGTTAAAGTGATTCCCGATCCTTTTTCGCGGAAACTTTGAGGAATGGTTTTGAATTAATTATTCCTCAGGCCCAAAATCGCCAAAAACAATGAAGCCATACAGCTAACAGCATCACGGCTCACTCCTGCCCAGAACTGCCAAGGCTTCAATTGGCTTGATTTTGGTGGCTTCAATTGGCTTCATTTTGTTAACAATTGGAACAAACAGCCCGAGCAATGCACGGCGGGCATATCAGACGAAGAATGTTTCATTTTATTCAAATTTTCCAGAATTTCAAGGTCGCAGCTTGCTTATCTCACGGTCAGTTATACGTTGCTTGCTCCCGCGTGTCCAGCTGTCGAAATCTACACGTTTTTGCACCACAGGAGGAAGACATACAACATTGTTTGCTGAAATGGGCTTGATTGCACAACTACTTGACAATCCATGCTGTGTAGCTGATTCATATACCTTATCGTTTTTTTTTCATTATTTACTTTTGTACCTATAGTTTAATTTTCTTTTGTTCCCAGTTCATTGTTAAATCATTTTTGGTTTAAAATGATTATGAAAAGTTTGGAGACACCTTTCTAGACTGTTTCTCATTTTCTTGCATTTCGTTCATACTTTGTTAATCATAGTTCAATTTTTAACATAACAAACAATCGTTAAAAAATTACTCAACGCATCTTTTCCACCCTGGTGAATTCAGGTAAAATTATAAAGATCACAACTGATTTTGTGAGGGATCAATCTTTGCAATAAAAACTGATACTGTCAATATGAACAATCACATTGAGGACATGATTCCAGGCTCTGTGACTGGATACAAACAACTTTATTGAAACAGTTTCATGTTGAGAGTTGTTCATGGGGCTGTAAATAGACTTCCTTAACTCTCTCAATCTATCTATTAAACATCTAGACAGAAATAATTCATTACTCATAGCCTTTCTTCGATATGCTAAAAAGTTCAGGATCCAATGTCGAATTTTCCTGGCCAAGCCCAATAGTACATGAAATTCCAGTACGAGCATTTTAAAGCATTCTTTCGTTTTTCTAAAGTTAATATTTACTGTATTAATTGTAAGGAATTTTCATGTGTTCATACGAATATTCAAATTCTGATATTGCAAAATTTCATCAAACACCCCGGGCATCGCCGGGCATATCAGCTAGTTAAATAAATCAAAATCTGAAAGTAAACAATTTAAGAATGCAATTAACGTCACTAAGCTATAAATATGCCATCTTTTTAGGAAATAAAATAAATGCATTTAATAAATAAAAGAATAAAATATAAAGTGTGCCCAAATGAAAAGGAGACTGCTGTTACATCTAACGAATATTTTAATTACAGAATATTTGACGTTTAGTTAATGTGTCGCATTACGTCTACACAATACGGCCTCGGTGGCTCAGCGGTTGCGTGATCGCCTCTGATGCCCGAGTACGCGGGTTCGATCCCGGCCGAGAACGACGAGGATTTTTCAAGGGGGAATCCTGAGATCCTTCGGAAGGGAAGTAAAGCCGTTGGTCCCGTCTAGTCGTTTGCCGGCTGCACGTTAAAGAACCCTTGCGAGGCAAAATTTGCGCCCCCTATTAGGGATTCTCCTAATTTATGCATGACGTCATGACGCATGCACGTAAACTTCAACGGAGTCAAAACAACTTCCGGAAGACCTAAGTACTCACTATAACTATAGTTAAAATATATATCTCCACTTATCCCGCTTGTATTCCACTATAAATCACATATAAAAGGAGTAAAATCCACTTATTAAACTTTTTTAAAAATCGTTGACGCGATTTGTAAAAATAAAAAAAATAAAATAAACAGAAAGATTAATAAAAATACTTTAAAGTAATTAATTAAACGAGTAACATAAGAAATGCCGGTTCGGTGGCCGAGAGCTAAGGCGCAGTCCTCGTCGCTATCGGACGGTAGAGGCGCGGGTTCAAATCCTGCCGGGGACATGGGTGTTTATTTTTCTATTTGTCCCTGGGCCCGGTGCAATATTTCCCCGCGGAATAAGTTCCAAAGTTTTCGTTGACTTTGTACAATGATAATCTAACCCATTTTAATAATAATAATAATGTAACAACAACCGGAGTATCTAACCAGTTAAACTGAAGGGAAAAACCCGAAGTTGTCCCCCAGCAGGCAACAGCCCAAAAAGGGGTTAATGGAATAACATATAAAATAAAGGAATTTAAAAATAAAGATCATAAAGACCAAGTCTAATAAGACTTATAAAAGACAATAAGAAATAAAAATAATAATCATAATAATAATATAGGAAATAATTATAATAAATTCAATATGAATGGTAAATTAAACTTACTTATAAATTGACCATTATTTCATAATAAATGAATAAAATGAAAATAAAACAACATAAGATAAAATTTAAGAAAAATGTAAATGAATAAATACATGAAAAAAAAAATAAAATAAATTAAGTTAAAATAAATAAATCAGTAAATAAAATCAATAAAATAGAATAAACATAAAAAATAAAAGAATAAATACACTTGTTAAGATATTAAGACTCTATTATAATAATTTTAATAATATTATAGTGAAAAAACGATAGCGGAAACTCGGGCGGAAGTCTTATTGACTCCGTTAGCCTCCAGCAGGTGGAGGGTCTTCTTGGCCACAAGTAGCTTAGTGTCGTCCTGAAGCAGCGCTATCCATTTCGAGACATGCGGCTAGCCGCAGAAATGACTCCGCTCTCTGATTGGTGGAGATACTACGTCGATGCTCTCTCCTTTGGTGGAAAACACAAGCCGATTTCTTCCTATGGCGATGAGCTGCAAGAACTGAAGCTGTAAACTCGATCGGCGAGATGTTGACAACTAAATAATGCCCTATTAAATAAATAAATTAATTAATAAATAAAATTAAATACCGTATTAAATAGTAGAATATCTCTTAGACAGTGGGCGTCCTTTCCTTTTTTTCGAATGCAAGTTTATAAAAATAAACTTTATGCTTTCCGAGAAGTAATTTTCTAAATACATTTTTATATAATTTATATAATATTTAAATAAATGTTAAGAAAATAAAAGATTTTTATTATCATTTTCATTTTTGGAATAGGCATGGATTAAATAACATAAAAAGCATCTGGATTAAGAGATTTAGCATAAGCTTGAGACATGTGTTTATGATTCCCGAAAAGTAAAATTTTTAAATAAATTTTTATGTATATGCTTAAAATTTTTCATAGTTATAAGAAGTGTTAAAAATAAAATATATTTATTTGAAATACACATAGATTAAATAGCAGATTAAACAAATTTAAAAGATTCAGCATAAATTTAAAAAAAAAATGTTAAATTTTTTTCCTTTCAAAATTAGATATTAAAAACTTACCAAAACGGGGGGGGGGGGCTCTAATCCACTAGGACATTAGAGGTTCCCCTTTTTGGTTATTCCATTCCACAGTTTTTGCTTAATTTTTGATTAAAAACTTCATTAATACAAATGGTCACTTCCAGCATGAAAATTCTTGGGAGTTTTTAACCTGTCAATTATAAGCTCTTTCTCTGCCTTTGATTTTCGTGTTGATCAGAGAAAGAGCTTATAATGGATATGTTAAAAACTCTCAAGAAAGGCCATGAAAATATTCACACTGGAAGTGACCATTCGTATTAACCATAGAGATAGATATATACCAGAGGTGGAAACTCAATGCTAAATCAAGTTTGGGATCAAGTGCTCGCCAGGGCGGCGCTTCGATTCGCATGACGAATAAGCAGACGACGTTCTTGCTTAATATAGCATTTCCAACGTTCAGTGTCCTTAAATAGAGCGCGCGTTTCATATTAAATTTTAATTTTCACACTATTCTTCTTCACTCCTGGAGAGTACTCTTTCAATAAGAAGAATAATAATAATAAATTTTAAAATGAAAAAAAATTATGCCCTGCTACATCTTTGTCTTTTTTTTTTAATTTTATGAATTCTTATTTTAACTTTTTATTTCACTTTTTAAACTAAAAAGGAATACTTTTTTTTAAAGTAAAAACAAGAATGTAAGGGGGATAAATATATAAAAAAGTTCTATTAGATATTTTCTTTTATTTTTAGTAATTTTAGGAGGACACACGAATAATAAGTTAAAGTAGAAAATTAACTGTTGCAGCTTATATTTAAAAAATAACTTAATTGTTTGAAATTTTTGAAATTTGAAATTTATTCATCCAATAAACAAAGGATTTAGACATGTACACAATGAAATTTTTTTTGAAGTCATTATTTCTTTTATTAAGATAATTTCAAAACTCTTTGGCATATTTTAATTTTTTGTTTGCATATTGTTTGTTTAACATTTTTAGATACTGTTCTATTATCATTTTTACACATTAAATTATGATAGTTGCAAGTACAATTCAGCATGAGAATGAGAACAATATAGTGTTTCCAAGAAATAATTGGATGGATTTCTTGCAAAAGTTTTTCTGCCTTCAACTGTCAACCGAGAAGTAAAACACCCTTCAAAACCATATGATTTATGGGGTTTGTTTTAATAGTCAAAATGTTGGTGAATTGATTTTTTTTTTTGTGAATAGCTGGTTCCATACAGAAGTTTATACAGAAATGATGGAATTCTTTGTCACTCAATTATTTAGAAGATCTGTTCATCTGAAGATGTTATTTTCAAACATGATAGTGTACCAGCTTATACATCCAAAAAAATCGGAAAAGAGAAATAAGTGTCCTGAAATGGCCAGGAAGTTTTCCTGCCACGCATCTAATCGAAAATCTATGGGCAATGGTGATAAATAGAATACAGAAACCGTTGACAAAGGACAAAAAAGATCTCAATGAATGCATCCGAAGTGCTAGAAATACATTACACAGGAACTTTGCCCTGACCTTTCTAATATCATCGCCCAAAAGATTTGGGACTGTTATTACGGCAAAAGGTGATTCTACAAAGTGGTAAAATAAATTATGTATATAAAAAAAAGATAAGATATTTCCGATTTAGCAATACGTGAAATTAATTTTATTTTCGCTGACGCATGTTGTAACAATGTTTTTTTAAATGTTTTTTACTGATTTTTTTTTATTAATTTGTGCATTTAACTATTTTACTTTTTTTATTCATTTAGCCAAGTTTATTTAATTAATTAGTTATTAACTTTATTTTATTTTGTTTTATTTATTGTATATATTTATCATTTAATTAATCTATTCTTATTTTATTTTATATTTTAATTAAATTTTAGCTATTTTTTTATTTATTTAATAAATTTTTATCAAATTCCATCATAAATATTTTATTTTATTCACTCATTTATATTTATAACTTTGTCATTAAAACGCCAAAATGCAGAAAACATTAGCAAGCAGTCTTCATAGCGCCGCCATCTTAGTTTGACAAAAAAAGCTATGAGTTTCACCCCCCTGGTATTAAGAAAATTTTTAATTTTAATTTTGAAAGGAAATAAAGTCTCGGAAATAAAAATTACTTCTCGGAAAGTATAGAAGTTTATTTTTATAAATTTGCATTCGAAAAAAGGAAAGGAAGCCCACAGCCTACGAGATATCTTACTAACTGATAGGCCGTGGGCTTTTGTATTCTGTGTAATATGATAGTTAATTATATTTATTAATTGATTTATTTGTTTAATACGGTATTATTTAAGTCTACATCTCGCCGATCGAGTTTACAGCTTCAGTGATGCGTTCCTGCAGATCATCGCCATAGTAAGCCATATCGACTTGTATTTTCCACCAAAGGATGGAGCAGCGACGTAGTATCTTCACCAACCAGAGAGCGGAGTCATTTCTGCGGCTAGTCGCATGTATTTCAAGAGCTTTTCTCTGTGCTTGGATGGATGGATGGATTTCCAGCTCGCATCTCCCCCTTCCAGGAGACTGGCCGTATGGGATGAAAGGATGATGGTGAAAATAGACAAACACACACATCCATGCCCTTGGCGGGATTCGAACCCGCAACTCGCTGGTTACGAGAGCGGCATTCTCTGTGCTTTCGATGGCCCGTTTCGGCTTCAGCAACGTGTTGCAGTACTGTTCATTGTTAACTGTTTCACCCCCGTTCTAGCCAGTCGAGGAGTAGGTCCTTCTTAGTTGAAAAAGAAACTGAGCATCATTTTTCCGGCCTTCGTGGCAGAGTGAGCTGTTTTTGGACGTGAGGAACTGGGATCATGCTATATCTAACAAGGTTTTTTCTACTACAGGTTAGAAAATCCCGTAATAAGAGCTTTGGACATTTTTTTCTTTGGCCGACAGGGCGTCTTTGCAAACACTGTAGTGAGGAGAAGTTCTATCGCTTACCATCAGGGTCGATGGAAGTAAACCCTGCTCACTATAGACTCTGCTCACTATAGATTAGTATAGTTGTCACAACTAAATTAATATGCAGAGTGTTAAAACAATTTAGTGTACAGGAGGGAAAGGCGGGAGACAAACAATTGATATAAATTCAATTTTAATCGATGCAAATGTGGTATACCCAACTGACGTCGGGCATATTATAAATAATGAATTTTACAAATAAAATAAAACTCAGCCACTGGCTTAACCAAAGTGACAACTCTACATGCAAAGTTCTGATAATAGTTTTATAAATTAAAATGAAATGTCTTCTTTCGAGAATGCCTTCTTCCGAAAGTAATCGAGTCACAATGATAATGCTGAACATGAGCAGTAGTGCGACTGTTCATCGACTCTGAAAACTAATCCTCCCGTGCGATTCAATCCAAGGTTGGCTCCGATCCGTAGTTATTGTTGCAAAACATGACCGGGCTAGAGTGAGGCCATCCCTCAGGATTTCCTTTTTTGGGATGCGTCTGCGGGAATAGAGAAGAACGTCTCCTTGCTCCAAAAGCTTTCGTGGAAGGTTGCTAGTGGAAGAAAATAACAAGAAAAATTAATGGCCAGCTAGTTATTCAAAAGAAATCACAGTATCCAAACACATTCACACAATAATAAAGGAAATGTAAGAGTCTGAAAGTTCACTACCAAAAGCAGCAACGCGGCCTACCAAGCGCGGTAGCACGACTAGGGCCCTGTCAATACTACTGGACCCTAAAGGCACGCATATATTGCTTAGCAGCTCCATCCTCTCTACTTATGAAGTAGATGGGCAGATGGTATTGCCTCTACGGAATTAAGATCTAA
>JAHWFO010043940.1:363100-431107 GCA_023313115.1 Rhysida immarginata | reverse complement strand
TGCTGTTGCATGTTATTAATACTTCCACTGCGTAGCCCTAAATTCAACTTTAATACATGTGACAACGACTTTGAGAAAGCATGCCTTGAGAAACAACATGGATATGAGCGCCCCACATGGAACCACGATGCTTGCTTTCGCATACGTCAACATGACGTGAATTGTTGAGTGATGCAAAATGAAAGTACAGGCCACGCACAACCTTTATTAAGTAAAAACTATAAAATTCAAGTTGTAAAACAATTCAACAAGTACGTGACTTTGAGAACTTATCGACTTGTGACGAACGATGCTAAGTCAATGCTTGTGAAACCACAGCCTTAAATTGAACACTGGCTTTTGCACTATAAAGTGTACAAAGCGTACAAAGCATATCACTCTCGTATCCTAATACCATAAGGGAACAGAAAAAGTTGTATACTGTATGAGAGAGAGAGACAACGAAAACAATTTTAGAATACCACTTTGCAAACTTGTATTGGTTATGTAGGAGGAGAGAGAAAGAGAGAGAGAGAGAGAGAGAGGTGGGCGACTGAATATCGCGAGGTTGGGATTCAAACAACGTGTTTATTAACCTTTGTGTGGCAAGGCTGTAAACTTTGGTAAAGAGAGAGCCAAGTATGCCTCACCAGCATTGAGAAATGTGAAATTTGTATTTTTATTTCAACATTTCAACCAAGTTCAAAAAATGAAAATAAAACCAATTTTAAACAGACTACCTTTGAAATAAGCTAAAAAGTTAGTGAATACAAACATTTCATCAGACTGTGTGAGTTAGCTGTATATATAAGCATGTATGTGTGAATTCAGTCACCTGTCAAACACTTCATTAGGTTGTGGGAGCAGAGAAACGCCCACTCAAACAGGACAATGCAATGCAATTTTTAAAAATTAATTGAAAATTAAAAAACAAACTGAGCGCCTTGAAACAGAAGCAGTTAATTAGAAGAGAGTGTAAAGCAAAACGGAAAAATTTGGCTGTGATAGAAACAAAAAGATAATTAGTAATTAGGTAAAAACACATGGGATGCCAGCTTGTGTATACATAGCAGGATCCGAGTACCTTATATTGTCAGATAAAATCACAAAAGCCCCTTTCGCAGTGAAGCCCCAACACCAGTGCATAACTAATGATGTGAAATAATTTTATTACTATCAGCCTCAAGGAATCATAACATGGCTGCAATCATGTGATTAAACAAGAAGATGCCAGCAGTCAGATAAGTGAACACACCCAAAACAAGGACCGCAACCAAAAAATTAAGGACCAACACCCAATACAAGGACTAACACCCAAAAATGAACCACACTACAAAACAAGGACCAACACCCAAAACAAGGACCACCACCATCACCAAAAAAAATAAAAAAAAAATTAAAAAAGACCACACCCGAAATGGCACCACTCGAAAATTAGAAAAAATGACAGGTAAAAAATTAAAATGAAAAATAAAATTTAAAAATAATCATATCAGCTGTGACGTCACGGGGGAAAACCCATCAAGTGATCTGAAAATGGCTGTCTGTGACGTCAGATGGTGTTGGAGGTGTGTGCGGTCCACAGGTACGCTGATTGATCCATTTTGACCACGCCTACCTTATTACATATGCACCCAAATCAATAAACCTACTGCTATTAACTTTTTATAAATACTTGCCCAGTGTATTTGTTACCCAATTCAAACTGATGATGGGTACTTACAGTTGAAGCCAAAATGTACATTTATGATGAATAAAACACGTTTTCTGGAAATTATGGTATCCATCATCTCCCCTCTGTACACAATTATCCAGAGATCAATAAGATTAGTCTACTTTATTATATTTCTTTATATAATATCTTACTTTAAAGTAGAACTTCTAACAATTCCAAATGTCAGCCCACCAGTCAGCATAAAGCTTGGGTTGTTGTTGTTGTTTTTGATTGGTAGACAGCTCTCCTGTTGTTGTAAAAATTCTCAAGTTCACTCTTGTTTCTTTGTATTTTTCCCATGAAATTTGTGTGTAGACTAAATTTTTTCACCGAATTAATGTATTAGTTGTCACTATCTCTTGTCTTAGGTATCCTTTTTAAACATGTCAAGATGAAATACATCGGAAAAATTCAGCAAGCTCGAATCAGAGACCATGAGTATCTTAGCTCGTCGCCTACTAGTTCGAATCCATTCAAACAATTTCGTTTTTCTTAATACGTTTACCATATGTAGGCGCTGTAGCACCAGTATTTAGTTATTACTTTCTTCTGCAATATATGATGAATCTGTTTGCACTATATAGGATGTTCATAAAATGAGGGATAATAAGTACTTAGCATGATTCTTCACATCAAAGTAGATAAAAAGTTACTCATGCAAAAACCCAATTTTTATGGCTCTAAACACCGTGCAAAGTTTGATGTATTTCGCCTAATTGCGTCATCATTGGGAAATTGACGCTTCATGGTTTATTCTTTCCTGGACCAGTTGATTCAGTGAAATGGAATGCCGCTTGATGATGCCATAATGACGCCATCAAGTGCTATTAAAGCTTGGTGCTAGCGATTTTTGAGAAAAAAAACTTTGAGATTTCGACATTTTGCAAGAGGAACTTTTTATTTACTTTGATGTGAAGAACCATGCTAGGTATTTATTATCCTTTCATCCCAAACAGCTAGTCTCCTGGATAAATGGGGAGATGCAGGCTGAACATCCATACATCCATATTTATTATCCCCCATTTTATGTACACCCTGTATTCCTTAATTAATCGGTGTTGATTGACATACTGTGCAGTTTTAGACCTTATAATATACAGCGTGTTGCTTAAGACTCTCTAAAATTTCAAACCTCAGTAGCTCATGGTCTGGGCCATGTAATGGAAGGGCGAGATATCAGTGAACAAAGTAAATATCCAATGAATGATAAGGTAAAGTGCCATTAACTGCAAACGTCCAAGTGAAACTGTTTCTGTCAAAGCAAACCTTGTATGAATGATATCTTTTATTCATGACTTGGCTACATGGTCAGACTTCGAAATCCCAGAGGGACTTATGTATAAAAGACTAAAACTTCTGTATGTTTATTCAGTAGGATTTCAGACATGTATAGTCGGGTGAAAAAAGGTTTTTACCAGCTCTGTAGGAATTGAGCTTACCGAATGTTGATCATTTGCAAAATCAGGTATTTATACTGAGAGTCAAGGCAGTTTGGACTGGACCTGTTCCTTCTGAATGAAAATAAGGTAACGGTATTTGCTTGGGATATACTGTTCACGTCCTCAACTATGACTTAAGTCTAAACCTTTTTAAACCCGACTGTACAAATTTGGAGAATCGCTCAGAATGTAGCTAATTACATGTTGCTGTGCATTTTGTAAGTTTTGGAAAATATACATTAGAAGTTTTAAGGTCGGTGTCAAATACTAGTAAATCTGCAAAAAATTGTCTGGAAATCTTTAAAAGTGGGAAACTACTAACTCCCAATAGGGTTGTCAATTTCATTTGAAATATTTGTTAATAAGTTTTTCAGTTTTCTACATTGAGCATTTACTGTATTATTAAGAAAGTGCAGTATCAGCTTTTTTATTTGTTAAGCCATTTAATTCACTATTAACGAAGCATACAAGGGTCGGTCATAAAATTCTTATTATTGCTAAGAAAAAATAATGCAATGAAAACAACAGTTGAACGTGAGGTACGTCCTTGCCTACATATCCTCCACCTAAGGCGACACATTTTCCAGAATGATGATGAGCTGTTGAGACCTTCTTTGAGGAAGCCATCCTTTTTAAAAGCTTTTATTAAACTTGCAATGTTAGTCTGTTTAGGTCAAATCTTGTAATCAATATTAAACCAACTTCCCGACAAGCTAGGGAGCTGAAACTTGACACACATACACAGGATCGATGACAGTTTATGTGAAATTAAAAATTTTACAAATCGCTTCACTGGTTCGTGTTCTAATGGTACAAATTCATTACTATGAATTGTTTGTTGAGACAATTGGACAATTCGTTATGGCGAGAGTTAAATGTATCTATTGTTTATTTATTTATTTATTTATTTATTTATTTATTCAAATGTAAGAAACATATAAATATATAACAAGATGAATTTCCCATGAGCACATAGTGCTCGTATATTCGGAAAAGCATCAAAAGAAAAGAAAAAAAGAAATCAGTATATACGGTAACAACAATTTAAACTGATTCACATATGAATACCAATAAATACTAATTGTTTTTGACAGTCATAATCCAATTTTTAAGTTTATATCTAGATTTTCGTCCATCAGTACATAATTTTATTTCATTTGGTAGATCATTAAACAATTTTTTATAATTATAATCTATTTGATGGAAAACGAAAGAATGCTTTGGAATTTCAATTGGAATCGTCAGATTTTTAGAATTTCTTAAATTATAATTAAAGTGTTTGAAAATTGGCTGTTTCATTTTTACATAATTACATGTATATTTTGCCAAATTAAAAAGATAAAATTGATGAAAATTCATTATTTGATTTTTACGAAAATCATTATTGTTAAAAATACAACGAGTCAGCATATTAAAAAGATTTATAATTGGTTTTAAATGAGTCACATAAGTTCCACCCCAAACTGGGATGAGATATTGTAATGTACTTAAAAAGAAAACGTTATATATTAAAATCAGATTTTTAAAAGTTAAGACAGTTTTTAATGATCGAATTATAAAAGTTATAGATCTTAATCTAATAAATAAGCTTCTTATATGGGAATGCCATGATAAACGATAATCAATTGTAATACCTAAATATTTTGTGTGTTCGACATAAGTTAAGAGAGGACAATGACTACATTCAAGATTATTACATTTCAAATCATGATATTTAAGAAACAAATTCGTATTACAATCAGCGTGCAATTTAAAACGCATATATACAGATTTTTTTACATTTAAGGACATATTATTATTTGATAACCAGAAGTTTAATAATTTAAGGTCTGATTGGGCTTCTTTAAAATTTTGATAATCACTTTTTATATAGGTTAAAACTAAATCATCAGCATAAGCTTGGATAGAACCAAACCAATTTAAATGAAAAATATCATTTATATAAATTAAGAAAAGAATGGGGCCTAAAATAGTTCCTTGAGGAACTCCTCTTTTTAAATTTTCGAATTTACTTAATTTTTCCTTAATCCTAACAGCTTGTTTTCTATTGGCTAAATAAGAGCTAAACCATTGGTTTGCTAGTCCTCTTATACCATATCTTTCCAATTTTTGTAATAATAGACAATGGTCAACTGAATCGAAAGCTTTCCTTATATCCAGAAAAATTGCTAAAGGGTTCCGACCTTTATCAAGCGTGTGAATAACATCGGATATAAAACTGTGAACTGCTAATTGAGTATTCTTTTTTCTTTGAAAACCAACCTGTTTATTCGCAATAATGTTATATTTTTCTAGAAAAGTTGTAAGGCGATTTTTTACCATTTTTTCAAATATTTTTGAAATGTGAGACAGTAAAGATATGGGTCTATAATTTTCAAATAATAAACTACTTCCCCCTTTAAATATTGGAATTACAACTGCAATCTTTAATGCGTCAGGGAATGTTCCTTGTAAAAATGAACAATTAATTAATTTACTAATAGGATAAGTTAAACTATTAATATGTTTACGCAGAATTTCTGTAGTAACATGATCATATCCTGGGGAGGAATATTTTGATAAGGACATAATGCAATTTTTTATCTCCATTTCATTAACAGGGTAAAGGAAAAAGGTATCCTTTACTTCATTTTTTATATTAAAATTGGCTGAGTTTTGTTTAACAATATTTTGGCAATCGCACATGTTTATAAGGCTCAAATTAAAATCATTTATCTGATTACTAATCTCTTGAGGAATATCTCTGTAAGTCTTTTCTCGTCCTGTTATATTACTTATAATTTTCCATTTATCTTTAGGTGTTTTTGCTCTCTCAATTTGATTATAATAATAACTAGCCTTACACTTTCGAATTTCTTGTACAATCTTATTTCTTAAACCTCTGTATCGGTATAAAAGACTTTCATTTGTTTTATCCTTTAAATATTTACTTCGCAATTGATTTCGCTTTTTAATCAAATTAATTATATGATATGTAATCCATGGTTTCCTTTTCTGATTTTTTCCAGAACCAGTTACCAATGTATACGTACTTTTTTTATGTTTTCTTTTAATATTTTTTCAAAGCAATTATACTTATTTTGTATATCATTTTCTTCCTCTAAACAATCCCAATTTATCTCCTCTAATTTTTCCTCTAAAAGTTGGTGGTTGATTAGCGTTTTATATTTAAATTTATTTGCATGAGTGTTATCCACAACGTTACACCTACAACAGATAATACTCATACAATGATCAGTAATATCACTATCAAGAATAAACGCTTCAGCTATATATGCTATACTCTTAGATATAAAAAAATGATCTATGCAAGTCTCAGTATTTGGAGTAATTCTTGTGGGAATATTTATCATTGGAACCAGATTTTTTTTCGACATAATATTAATATACTTTTGAGTAAAATATTCATCATTATAACTTATTATATCAATATTAATATCTCCAACATAAAAAATTTTCTCATTTTTATAGGGCTCCATTTCTTCAGACAGTTCAGAGACAAAATTCAAAATTGAAGTTTGGTTAGAACGGTAACAAGCAAATAATAAAAAATCACCTATATAATCATCAGCTCTACATTTTAAAATTACAATATCAGCACTTTTAATATGTTTTGGTTGAATTTCTAAAACAGTTATTCTTTTATCTACATACACAACTACTCCACTGGCTTTATTAAGTTTTGATGACATGAAATATTTAGAATAACCTGTAAGGTTACTACTCTGTTCAGTATAACTATTTAGCCATGCTTCAGAAAGGACAATAATGTGAATTGGGACCTTAAAACTTTGTAAATATGATATTAAATAATCAAAATTTTTAGCTATACTGTTTATTGTTGCAAAATTAAGCTTTATTGTTGCCACTACATAAAACATTATAAAAGCTTGTTTTGAAAAAACCCATTTCCTCTAATCTTGTTGTTCTTGAGGAAGATTTCTACCTCAGTAATCACCTCTTTTTTTCTGAGGAGGTTCCTGTAGTAATCCCCTGTTATTGTAGAACCCTTTGAGCATAATCGGTTAGATGTATACCACGGGAATCCCAGAACACTTTCAACATCACTTTTCCTGTTAACAGTAGGGCTCGTGATTTTTTTGGTAGTGGTAATGATGCATACTACCACTGCTTGCTTTGATTTTTCGTTTCTGCTTCAATGCGGCACACACAGCAATCATCCATGCTGATCAGCCTACCAAAGAAGTCATCCGTAGCAAACTGGAACAATTGTAGTATCTCTTATCAGTAGATCAGCCTCTATGCATAATTTTGGCACTGACCCTTTGGCGTCATCGTGCTTATGTCACATTACTTCATTTTATTTTGCCACATACTTTCCTTTTCCTTAAATATTTGTTATTGTAATCTTTGGAAAGCATTTTCATTAAGGATCTATAATCTATCCAACGAAAGAAAAACTGGATTCGTATAAGGAAATTTCGGATTTCAATTGTTAGACATTGTTGCTAAGTAAAATGAACAATTGAAATGTTTAAAAATTGATATAGGAAATTTAACTGGGCGTGCCCAGTTTTTCTTTCTGATGGACAGAGTATAACGCATTTTATAAAAATTCCTTTTCCTAGCCTTTATAGTTCATGCTTATTGCATTGCTATGTTGTATTGCTTTAAAGTTCACCAATAAAGCAACTTGACAAAGTTGCAGAGTAGGAATATAAGTGAGGACATTAATTCAAAAAATCATACACAACCAACTTTAATAAGGAACAGAACTCTTGCCATTCAGCCTCTACAACTAGCCCCTACTAGCCTCTCCTAGACATCCAACACAGTTCCTTTCTCATCAAGTATTTGTATCTAAAGACTTTTCTGGAGGACGCCCCCCCCCCGGCAACACCTGGGGAGGCCCCTCCCAACCTCCCCCACTTGTGACTTTTTCTTCACAAGTATTTACCATGGACTGCATGGTAATGCTTGTGGCAGATGGCTCATTCGCCATCTGCTACTTCATAAAGGGGCTCTATGGCAAAAATGGAGACAATCCCATTGTTACTGCACTACAGAACTTATCATTGACTGAGTCAAGGATTCTCTGCAGGCAGCAAAATCTGGCAGACAGGATAATGTCTGATGATAGCATGCGAGTTGGACATACCTATTTCATGCTGACCCAGGATATCTGACAGTCCATGGTTGGGTTGCTTTACTACTCCTTTCTGAAGCCTGTCTGTAGGTTTATGTTTGACTAAGAGGAGATGCTCGAGTTTATTATCCTGAATATGTCGACACTCCCTGTCTGTAGAATGGCGACATTCTTTTAGACATGAGAATAGAACAAGACATCCCATATCCCTAGGTGATGCACGGAGAGCATGTCTTTGTGTACTACAAGAGAATGAGGCCATGCTCTTGGTATTGCAAGAAAACCACCAATGTTGTGAGGGGTTGTCCTCTCCTGAGTAAATTTGAGATGTGTTCTCGCATAGTGGGCAAAAACCATCGTTGGCGAGAGGGGATGTATGCATCGCCAGTGGAGGAGGTAATGCCACCACCTTGTCTGCCTTCAGAGGCTCGGAATGTCGTTCCCCTTCAACGGTTATCAAGCGACATCTCAGTTGTAGAGGATATATGCTCTGCTGAAGACGACATAGATGTTTCTTTGTTTTCCGGATCGTTCATTGTGTCAGAGGACTTTCCATTTCTTCCTCTACCAGTGCAATCATCGATGTCACAACCATTAAAGATAGTTTGAACACCTTCGCTGATTAGAGTATAATCATTAGCGGGGATTGCGAAGCAGTATCAGCACAGCGGGATCAACTTGCAAAGGCGAAGAGTCCTCGCAAGAAAAACCCCAGATAGCATTGCAGTAGAAGGGATGAGATTGCCTCTTCTTCTTCCGAGCAAGACAGCTGCATAATTCATCATCGCAACTCTTCTTCTTTTCTATGTCGAAACTGATCACCAAGACGGAAGATGTTGGAGCCTCCTCCTACATCATCAAGACTTCAGTTTCCATTGGATACGGGCCAGTCTCTAACGTCATAAATCCTTAATGAAGGTCATCTCTTTGAATGTTCATTCCCCTGGTTCATCAATTAAGCAATCGGTAGACATTCTCTTGCTCCAAAAATGTGTTATGATCTTCCCAGCCTTTGCATTCATTACCCCGTTGTCAAATCTTTATTAACTCTTCTTTGCCGAATAGGCAAGGGGTTGTTGTCATCAGCTTTAACCCCTCCATTCGGGCATTGAAGAGTAGGCATGACTGCGAATACATCTGGTACCAACTTACGATTGCTTAATGTGTATACTCTTCGTGATTCAGCAGAGAAACGAACAATTTTCAATGACATTGATCACTTTTGTACTTTACTTTACCTTTAGTGATTGCTGGGACTTTAACTGAAATAAATATACGATACCAACTTTACAACTGGACACGTGCATCCTATTGTACCAGCAAAATACGTTATTTAATATTTGGGCACTCCGTCCACGAACTAACCATCCTGGGTTCCCTATCATCGGCGACCCACTGTATCATCACACCTCACTTTATTTCTGATCGGTAATGCTTTTGCTGGTTCACCTGGTTCAAATGATATCATCCCATGTTTGTTGTCCTACTACAGTGTCATCTTATGGTCATGGGATCCTCTATTTCCACCATGAGCTACAAGTTCTGCTACCCAAGAACTGATTCATGAACGTTGTTAGACAACGAAGAATACAAGGGGATGTTCGTTCAGTTTGTACAAAACCATCTCCACAATTTGTCTCCTACACTTGTTTCGTGGCTAGTGCTCAAACGCTTCTTCAGTAAGATTGGGATGGATGCTGTGAGAAGCCGTCTTCGCGATTTTCTTATGCTCCATGAAGTCGTAAGACTCTTCTGCTGTCCCACCACTAAGGAAAAGTTTGTTGCTGAGATTCGCTAGGTGAAGCGAGATCAATGATTTGATGATCTGCGAGGCAGTGCTCAGGGCCAAACTTTCTTGGGCTGCTGATTTCTGGAATACGTCTTCTGCAGCATTTGCAGAGGAGAGGCAGCGAACAGCAAGGGATGTCATCAATCAGTAATGGAAAGTGGCGAACATGATTCTGACTCTGGCATCTTGTCAGCCTTCCACTCCCGCTTTTCAGCATTTTTCAGGCACCCATCATTCCATCGGATGCACCAAAGCGTTGGATTGAGGCACTTCGACCATATTATGAGGAAACTGATGCTTTTTTGCCCGTGCCTTCACCGAAGATGAGGTCAAGAATTTTCCGCAGATGGCCATCACCAGTCCAGCCGAGGTTTGGACAGCTTTCCTTATTCATTCTATAATGCCATGTGGAAACTTCTTGGTGCAAGTGTTCAACTCGATCATCGCAGACCCTTCCTCCGTCAAGTTGGATTTCACCATAGGGAAGATCGCCCTTCTCCCCAAGGTTCCGGATCCAGAGCTTGTGAACCTGTAGAGACCGATAACCTTACATAATATGGGCTATAAGGTCTTCACTGGGGAGTTCCAGCTGAGGGTTAAGCTATTCGCCGACAAGTTCTTCGATCCATGGCACTCCTGCTCAATTCCATCTCGCAGGATGTCCAACAATCTTATAACCATCAGGTGTGTCATGGAAAAAAGCATATTCGCAAACGGACTCTGGCTCTGTTGAGCCTTGACCAGGAAAAGGCCTTCGATAATGTGAATCATGATTTCCTTTTTCAATATTTCACCATCTTCATCTTTGATTATTGCTACGATTATCTCTGCAGTGTATCCTTTGTGTATACTGTTAAAAGGCCTCAGGCAGGTGTGTGTTTTATCCGTCCTGCTGTCTATTTTTTATTTAGAGCAATTACTTCAATATCTGAATTGCCACCCAGATATTCGGGGATATGATTTGCCAGCATCATCTATTAACATCAGAACACTGGCATATGCAGATAACATAGTGCTATTTGCGTCAGATTCGTATTTCCTGGGCATCTACAAAGAGAGCTTTGACCACTTTAGTGCTTTGATGGGGAGTTCCGTCCACCTTATCAAGTCTAAAGGCATTGCTTTTGGGAACTAGACTAGAGAGTATCTCAAATATTTCCCACTATTATGCTGTGGCCGAGTGACAGTGTTGGGGTACGTTTTCTCTTTTATACCGAACATGACTCTCGTCACTCTCCAACAGATGACTGAAAAGTGTTTTTCCAACGTTTTTGTTTTATCAGTATTAACGACGACTCCCGCAAACCTACATGATAGATGAGGAGAATTCATCGAAGAATTTGACACCCATTCAGATATTGGGTCTTATGCTGTGTCAGATCGTTTCTCTTGAGTGAGGAGACCAACGACTGAGAGAAGCGATCAGAGAAGATTGGCTCCCATAACCAGAGAAACGACGATGGAAAGACTTTTAAGGAAAGTCAACCAACACTTTCCAATCAGGGGAGTGAAACATTTATTGGACATTTGAACTTTATAAAAAGTGTTTTCTCATTCTCATTATAAGCATGGCGACAGTACTACGATGTCAAGGACGAATAGTCCATAAGCAATCAAACCAGAGACACAAGAGGGAGTGGAGGAAGAGGGCTATTCGAGCAACACCAACAGATCTACCGAAAACGGAGGGAAATTAGCCACCAAAGCATACTCATCTCTGGCTGTTGTAGATCGTAAGGCCAGATGATGCCGGGATGAAGACATCATTCGATTCCCTGCCGAGTACCATAGCAAAGCCAGATGAGGCCAGGGTCAGGAAATCAGTCAACATCCTCCCATAGACGACAGCAAGACCTCGGCCATTTTAGGGCAATGCTGCCCACCAATTCTAGGCCAGGGGTGATCCCATCATTGTCTCTTAACAGAGCAGCTTTCACAAGTTGCGACCACGTGGAGAGCTCTTGCAGCGAGTCGTGCTTGGCTTCATCAGAGGCATTGTTGGGTGAGTCTGCTCTTACCTGTTATCCTTTATTCAAATTATATTCATTGAAGCAATAATACTGTATAGTAGAAACTTTAATTTCTGTCGCTTTTGCACAAATCCGACGTTTGGGAATCTTCATTAACGAAAACAATTAGAAGTCGAAGATAAAATTTGAAGTCTTATCGATACTTAACTTTTTCTTTTTCTCTCTCTCAACAGCTCCCACTTCTGTGCTCCCATACTTGACTAGGTCGCTGTGCTCAGAAATAGCTATGACAAACGCAAGCACATGGCAGTTCCACACTACTTCCATCATTTTCCATGGCCATCATCTATTGTGGTCAGAGTTCCCGTGGGTTCCTTTCCGTCAAGCCATTAGCTAATGTGAAGCTCCATTATAAGGCCAGAAGCTGCCATTTGTATTTACGTTGTTATTGGTTATTCTGAACTTAATCTTGTAATTCAGTTGCTTTATATGACATTAAAATTATATCATTCCTACTTTCTGGCCTCCTCCCTTCTCTGCTTACGATCTATGTGGACCTCTGGGTGGGTAGGAGATCTTAGCAACCATCTTTCTAGCCGGGCATATCAGTGATCCTGACAGAGAGGGGGAGGTGCTTGGAGCAAAGCCATGTGATGACATAGACCAATTAGAATTAGCCAGAAAACTTCCATTGCCATTTGTGCTAATATTCGTTGTTTTCTAATCCTTCTGAGACAGGATCTGGACAATGAAATAAGCTCCTTCAATGGACGTCAGTTGAATACGCACTGCGAGGGTGAGGTACTAAAAAAGAAGAACGAAAATTCTGTGGAGTGGTAAGAAAAGCCAAAATAGACCTCGAAGCATTGAAAAGCATACCCTTCCTCACCTTCGAAGGAATAAAAGAGTAAGATGCAGAGAACTTTTTGAAGAAATTAAAAGTCTTCATCAAATGCAAAAATTTGGTGCTAGACAATTGCGTCCAATTGCTACAAGGGGCCATGGAAGGAGATGCCTTGGACTGGACAGCAGACCACATAACACAGAAACCAATGATGGTATGGAAGGAACTTTGAAAAAAGTATCTGCTGGCATATAAGAGTGGTCACACCCAGGTTACATTAAGAAGAGACATCCTGAACTTAAAGGTCAAAAAAGGCGATATACAAAGCTACCTTTTGCAATTCCAAAGGATGCTAGGAGGAATCCAAGACACATTGGAATTTTTACTTTAGTTGATTGAAGGGCTGTCTTAGAATCTAAAAGTTACGTTGAGAAAGAAGAAGTTCGAGACGGTAAGTGAAGCTAATAACTACCTGGAAAAATGCTATCAATCTCAAGATGAGGTGGTCGGGCCATCAGAAGAGAAAGAGATCCGTATGGAGACGCAGTAGGAGCATGCCCTAATCAGACAAAGAAAAAGGAAAATTATCTGCTTCAGATGCGGATTAGAGGGACACATAAGGGAAAACCGCAAAAAGGAGTTATCCAAACCTAGGGTAAGACAAGCCCAAGGAAAATTCACCGATCAAAACGCTCATACTGGCACTGAAGAAAATTTCATAGATGTAAAGTTTGTGGAAAAATGTACAGCCACCATTAAACCCACGGGAAAGAAACAACACACATCATTAATTACTGGACAAAAGTGGGACACAGTAGGTGAGACAGACCGAGGCAGAGAAGTTTAGCAGTGGAATATATTGTAGCAATTTAAGTTTTAACGTTTTACTAATTCGTAGCTATGATGAAGTATTAGGTATTCCATGGTAATGCAAAGAGTTAGCCCCCTGCTGCATTGGACGTCAAAAAATGCACTGCTGTCAAAAAAAGGAAAGAAGCTTCATTTAAACAAATGGAATAGCCCCGAAGATGACGTAGAAGAAATCTCTGCAGTGGACTTCATGCGCATTCTCACTCGGGAACCGGAGGTGCTGGCGTATGCTGTATTTGTGAGGAGGCAAGACAATATTTCTTATTAAAAATTTGAAAATGTAATTTTGGACATACACCCTGAATTTCAAAGTTTGCTTTGTAGGTTCAAAGATCTATTCCCCTATGAGCTGCCCCCCCCCCGACTTCCACCGAAGAGGAAAGCCCAGCATGCTGTGAACGTGACATTGAACATCTATCCCATAAACACCCCGTTATTCAAGTTGTCCCAAGACAAAGAGGCCGAGGTCGAACGCACCCCACTGGAAAAGAAGTTGATACGGGTTTCCACTTCTGACTATGCAGCTCTGCTGTTATTTGTGATGAAGAAAGTTGGGGGGTCTCCAGATGTGTATTGATTTTAGATTGGTAAATCAAATTACCCGTGACATTCTATATCTGGCACCCCTCATCAATATCTTAATTGACAAGCTAGCCAATGCAAAATTCTTCCCTAAACTATACATCATGGATGCCTACCTGAAATTGCAGTTTTTACCATAAGTATATTTTGATAACTGCTTTTTTTGCTTATTCACTGCTGAAACCTTTCAGGTTGTAGGCTCACGCAGTCATTGTTATTCGATATCTGCTTTTTTCGCTAATTCGTACTGCAGTCATCTTTGTAGTTGCAGTCTTGCACAGTTGTTGGTAACTCCACGTCTGTCTTTTTTCTCGCTCGTAATTACAATGGTCATTCTTTTTGGCTTACTTTGATGTTTTCTCGTTTACAACTGCAGTTGTCTTCCTTCGAGGTTGCAGTTCCAAAATCTTGATGTTTAAGCTTGACTTTCATCGCTCGTAATTTTAGCCATTGTTGTTTAATGTTACAGATTTCAGTAAAACTTAAGATAATTCTCTTTCGGTAGAAGGGTGGATCATAATACTGTTCCTATTCTCTGGCCTTACAGATTGATAACAGAGGGACATCAAGAGTTCCAACTAATTTCGCCATTTATTCGCGGCTTTGTCAAGGATATATACAACAAGAGGCATACAAGCCTTTATATGCAGAACAGTGGTACAAATTATGCAAATACATGAACCAATAGGATACAAAAGAATTAAAGTTTTATGTGGAAACAAAGAATCTCACAACAGGTTAGTCTCTGGAATTAAGTTTGACAATATTCAGCATCATCAACTGAAGTCCGAGAAGGTTCTGAAGTTCGTCATTCGAATGTTGATATTACCTATGATCTGGATGATTCCAAGAAGACCTAAAAAGACCCAACTACTTACCGGTAAAGGTAATTCGATTGAGGAAAGCCAAAGGGTCCATTGATATGCCGATGGTCTTGGTTCTGCTCCCGAACACCGAACACAACCAGTCATTGAGGAACATCACACGAATTGGGCTGCTAGCAGTGCCAGTGAAGGCCTTTCGAGGGAACAAGAAGCAACTACAATGCTACAACTGCCTGCGCTTTGGACACAGAGCCATGGGCTGCACAGAAGATCCTCATTGCAACCAATGTGCAGAGGGGCACCACTCTAGAGATTGCACCAAGATTAAAAGACAGGACCCCCCAAGGTGCATCAGATGTGGTGGACGGCACATTTCAAGCTACATTAAATGTCCAAAATATCCCCAGGTTCAATAGATGCCTACTTCCAAAGTGACAGCAGACAAATCCTATGCTGCCGCTGTTTCTAAGCCGGAAGATAAAGGCTTCAACATCAACGACCTACCAGGTATGTATAAGCAATTAGGATGTATCTTTCATCTGTTTTCTAATCTAGGCAAAAGTCACCCACAGTTGAGTGGGCTCCTTACGACCAACTAATATTTAGTATGGCTGGACAACGTTATACTGTAATCAACAAAGGTGAACTCTGTGCGTAATATGGAATGCTAGGGGGATTCCCCGTAAGGATGTCGAGTTTCACAATTTTCTGATAAAGCAAGAAATCGACATTGCTTTCCTCTGTGAAACGCACCTCAAACCAAGCCAAAACTTCAAGCTACCTTGCTATTGTGTGTACTGTAAGGATCGAATGGCTACAAATGCTGCAAGATGTGCTTCTGGGGGCACTGTGATCATCATTAAGAAAGGAATTCAACACCAAAAATTAGTCTCCAAGTCATATGCAGGTATGGAATCGGACTCCATCATTATCAATGACGTCTCGTGTGGTGAAGTAAAGTTCGTGGTGCTCTACAATTCACCTAACATAAAACTTGACATTAGCGAGCTTGATGAACTCTTCAGTGGTGACACTCCAGTCGTCCTGGCTGGTGACCTAAATGCCAAACACCCAAGCTGGTACTCCAGAACGCAGAACTACAACGGTATGATTCTCTATAGGTACATATAAGGAAAAGATGACATCATCGCTACTGGACCTGTGGAGGACACCTACTACTGCGACCACTCCCCTACTAGTGACGCTTTGGACATCTCACTCTTGAAGGTTTTCTTCAAACCATACAATATCTGTACAATTGATGACATTTCTTCTGACCACAAGCCTGTGGTGTTGAACTTTGACAATGTTGACATAAAGTTTCAAGAGGAACTCATACATCATCAAGATTACAATGATATTCTAAAGGACTATCGCTGCCATCCTGACTTGCGTACTGTATGAAGGACATCGATCAACGTGTTGAAGACATCACCAGATGTATTAACAGTTGCATAGAAGCTAGTAACTATCCATCAGAGAATAAACCTCCTCATCGAATCCAACTCACTCCTGGAATCCAACGCCTAATTGCTGAAAGAAACATTACCTGTAGACTATGGCAAAACTATCGTGAACCTTGGCTCAAAAGAGAGGAAATAAAAGTACAACAGACTAGTGCGAAGAGTCCAAGAGGAAATAAAAGAGCTTCGGGGTGCTAAATGGAATGACTGAAAGTAAACTGAAAAAGAAGAAGACTCCAGGAAGAGACAAGGTGAGCAATATCGCCCTTATGAATCTCCCAAAGAACCTTACTGACTTTCTCACCAATGTCATAAGCGACTGCTGTAAATTTTCTTACTTCCCTGCATCTTGGAAGCAATCTATTGTTTTGAGTATCCCCAAGCAGGGACAAAATCCAGCAATTCCCTTGAGCTACCGACCTATTAGTTTGCTCCTCTCAATGTCTATAGTTTTGGAGAAAACGATCCTCGTCAGATTCCAAGAACACTGTCTCGCCAATAATCTGCTTCGGAAAGATCTGTTCGGCTTTCCTGCCGCCCACTCTTGTCAGATGCAGATAAAGAGGCATCTTGAAGTTTTCCACGTACTGTGGAGTGGTTTTCCTCGATGTCAGTAAAGCTTTTGACCAAGTGTGGCATCGGGGCCTTCTCTATAAGATGATTGGTAGCGGGTTTCCTTCCTATTTGATTTTGATGGTGAAATCCTTTCTCACCGACAGGTCCTACCAAGTTAAGTTGGTGAAAATCTATCCACGCCCCGTGTTGTAAAGGCCGGTGTCCCTCATGGTTCTGTCCTTGGGCCCGTGCTATTTAATTATTTTGAACATGATTTCCCAAACCCCAAAATTGTAATCTATATTTCTATGATGACGATACTACCTATGTGACATGGGTACACAAGCCAGCTCACGTTGTTACTCGTCTATAGCACGCCTTGAAGATGTTCGAAGACTGGTTTAACTGCTGGAAGCTGAACCTTAATGTTGGAAAGTGCAAGGCTATGTACTTTAACACAAAGTTCAAGCGTCCCCCAGATTCTCTTGTTCTGTTCAATAAGAAACTGGACTGGGCAGACAACTACAAATATCTTGGCGTTATCATCGACTCAAGACTCTCTGAACAAAGCGAAGAGGGCTAAGTACATCCTCATAGCTCTCCTGGGTCGCAACAGTCCCCTCAAACAAGCTATTTCTTTACAAGTCGATTATTCGAACCATACTCTTCTGTGGCATGCCACTGTGGACGACTAACTCTAGAAGCAGATGGAGCGAGCTACAATCATTCCAGAATGTTACCCTGAGGACCATTGCCCAGCTGGACAGAAGGACTGTGAAAAACCAATCCATCCACTCAGATCTAGATATAGTCCACATTGGGAAGTTTATACAGGACCTCCTTTTGATTATGGTGCAGAAGATGAAGATTCATGACAATGACCTAGTGACCGGAATACTGAAGAACTCAATAGATATGAAGCGGCATATGAAGTTTCGGAAATCAAGGCACATTCTTGACATCAACTTTGAAGACATCAGCAACGTCTCTTTCCCGGACTACTGGATAATCTTCTCTCACCTATCATTTTCATTTCGCTTGTATTTTCTTTCTGACAATCGTCAATCTTATTTTTTTTGTATAATATGGAAGACCGCTTGGGTTGGTTAGGCTTCTTGACTACCTCAGTATATTTCATTTGGAATTTATTCTGGTACGATGAGCTTGTGGAAGCGCTGCTTTCTCTCCCATCTGAAGAAATGTACACTTCATTGTTCGATTGTCGATTGTCTTGCTATATATATCCTTGAAAAAGCCGTAATAAATGGCGAAACTAGTTGGAACTCCTGATGTCCCTCTGTTATACTGTATTGCCACCACCTGTTTAATAATTCTCTTTGTCTACTCCGCACAAAGCAATAAGTTATTCTACTTTTCCGCACAGATTAGTAAGTTAGTCTGCTTTGTTTTTCGCTTTGTTTTTTCGCAAAGAGCAGTAAATTATTATGCTTTCTTTCTTTGTTTTCGCTTACTTATCCCATGCTCAGCAATAAGTTATTTTGTTTTGGTTTTCCAATTTGTGTTTTACGCTCTTTAGAACAAATAGTTGTCTATTTTTATTGATTTAAGCACGCTTTCGTTTTATTAATTAATTTATCCAAGAGTTCTGAAACCCAACCTTTTCAAGGTGGCGGAGAATGTTGAAGCTGTAATCTTTTGCTTTAGAAAACTGCTTGTCTCTCATGCCTTGTTGCCATAGTATTCAAATTTATGTTGTCTTCTTGTTGTATTTTTTAGTTATCTTGTTTCTCTTTATGCAATAGAGTCAGAACTGTTTCTGTCATATATTTGTCTCTACATCTTCTTGATGCACCCTGTTGCACTTGCAAGAAAGTGTTCTTTTAGATCATCGTCTTGATGCATACCCGCTCTGCTACTCTAACGGATATCTTTCTTCCACATCAACCCTTACTGCCATATGAGAAAAGGCCTCATTAGGGATAAGTCGCTTGACTTTACACTAACTGCACACACCACATTTTAATCCCACGCAATCCCACGCTAACCTGTTGCAAATTTTTATTGTTTACAGAAATTTCTTGACCTTTTCCCGCTCTTCAATTTGGTTTAAAAAATTTTGGTTTAACCACAAAAGTTCTTGCCGTTTTTATTTCCGGAAAACAAAATGATGTACACAAAAAGTAGCGTATCGCTAGTCCACAAAGTAATCCCCATTGGCATCTAGCATCTTCTGCCAATGTGTCTCCAGCTGATCAATCCCCTGGCTGTAAAACTTGCCAGAATTGGACTCAAAGAAGTCCGTGAGTGCCTTACGCAGATCTGTATCTTTTGTGTAGGATTTTCCACAAAGATTGTTGTCCAAAGAAAAGATGATAATCCGTTGGAGCAAGATCTGGTGAGTAAGGCGGTTTACCAGTAAAATGTTTACCAGCCAAGCCGCGCTAGGGTTTCCCTGCCCACCTCTGCCACTTGTGGTTGGGCATTTTCATGGGGGAAGAGTACCCTTAGCGATTCACCAATGTGGCTCCTTCTGCTGCAATGACTGTTGCACACATTCCAACTGGTTTGGCCAGTGATGGTTTCGCCAGTTGATAGCAGCTCGCAGTGAACCATTTGGCGTTTAGTCCATCAGACACACAAGACTACGGGGTTCATCAGATATGTTAAATTCTCCCGACTGAATTTCTGGCACCAATGCCTACGGTGCATTCATTCACAGTATCATCACCAAACGCAAGACACATTCGGCGATTTGAAGCTGCAGCCGACAAGCCCACCTTGAAGTCATAAAGCAAACAACATCTAACCATCTCCTTCGCGCCGGCCAGGTGGCCGAGAGGGCTCGGGCGTAGGCTTTCTAGTATTCGAGTCTGCCTGGTCATGGGTTCGAATCCCGCCGTGGGCATGGATGTTTGTGTTTGTCCTGGGCTGCGTACTGTTATAACTTGTGTAAAAGGCGCAAAATGACCTTAGCAGTCGACGCCAAAATTTCTAATAAACCAACCAACCAACAATCTCCTTCGATACCTCCATTTTCTTCACTTCTGCACGAGATGTGATTGTTGTGAATGCCCAACAGCCCTGTATTTATATAGGCTAACCTTCCTGCTCCTCCCTGAAAGATTTTGGACCATACTGTACACTCATTTGCATATCTTCTATCATTTTTTTATAGCAACATAAAAATGGCAAGAACATTTGTGGTTACCTAGTAGTTTAAAATTTTCTTTACCCATTATGTATGTAATTTCTTATATCTAAAGCTTTCTGATGTTATCGAATGAAAAAAATAACTTAAAAACTAATGTCCAAATTAATAAATCTTAATCACTGTCTTCTTTTTCTTAGAAAATACTCGGCTGTGTAATCATTAATTCGGCAATTTTTTAAGCTTTCGAAATTTTATCTTTCAGTATGAATGATTATATGTTTTATATTAAACTTTTACTTGTTTGAAAAAACACAATTCAAGCATTAAAATGTCCTTAGTTTCTGTATTAACTTTGCATATTGAGCTGTAGTACAGAACGTGATTATATATTTTAGATTTTAATTTTGTTATTTGTATGGAAGACAAACTTTGTTTAAAATTTAAAACCTGTTTCTCTTTAAACCGCGTTGATTTCTTCTTTAACCTCAGATGGCGGTATAACTGTATGATTTTCTGCAATTTCGTTTAGAAATTTTCTTTTCACCTTGTAAGCCTGAAACTCAGTAATTGCAAATGATGAATATTAATTTCACTTGTTGTATAAATTCTCTTTGACTTATTTTGTAGTTTATATTTTATATTTTAAAGAACATATAATTCATTTTATATTTTAAAGAGCATTTTCATCTGTAATTTGTGAATTATTATAATTAATGTCAACGTTTTTGCATATCTTATGTCATAAATCAACTCTATTATTTAATAGTACTATTTATTCATCTCCTTAGAGTCATTCTTACAAATAAACATGAATATTTTTTCCTGAATTTTACGTCAATATTATTTAATTGAAATCGCACAAATATGAGTCGGACTCGCGCATGGAAGGTTCCGTACTACCAAATAATAATATATTTACCAAAATATGCCAGGTTCTGGAGGGTGTCGCACTCTGTTCATGATTTCGGGTTTTATAGACATATAATCTATAATATTGTAAGTGCAGAAATTTATAAATAGTTTAAGTGTTGAAATTTATAAAAAATGCATTTATAAGATTATTAGTTATAAATCCGACTTGGTAATCCACCGTCTTCTTTTACCAAGTACAAACATTTAAACGTTTATCTAGCATCATCTGCCAATGTGTCTCCAGCTGATGAATCACCTCGCTGTAAAACTTGCCAGACTTGGACTCAAAGAAATCCGTGAGTTCCTTTTCGCAGATCTGTATCATTCGTGTAGGATTTTCCACAAAGATAGTTGTCCAGGGAATGGAAAAGGTGATAATCCGTTAGAGCAAGATCTGGTGAGTAAGGCGGTTACTAGAATGTTTCCCAACCAAGCCGCTCTAGGTTTTCCCTGCCAACCTGCGCCACACTTAGCCGGGGCATTTTCATGAAGGAAGAGTACCCCTTTGCGATTCACCAATGTGGCTCCTTCTGCTGCAATGCCTGTTGCACACGTTCCAACTGGTTTGGCCAGTGATGGTTTGGCCAGTAGATAGCAGCTCGCAGTGAACCATTTGGCGTTTAGTCCATCAGACACACTAGACTACGCTGTTCATCAGAAATGGTAAATTCTCCCGACCTGAATTTCTGGCACCAATGCCTACGGTGCGTTCATTCACAGTATCATCGCCAAACGCAAGACACATTCGGCGACTTGATGCTGCTGCTGACAAGCCCACCTTGAAGTCATAAACAAACAACATCTAACCACCTCCTTCGTGCCGGCCAGGCGGCCGAGAGGGCTAGGGCGTAGGTTTTCTAGTACTCGAGTCCGCGTGGTCGTGGGTTCGAATCCCGCCGTGGGCATGAATGTTTGTGTTGTTCTGGGTTGCGTACTGTTATAACTTGTGTAAAAGGCGCAAAATGACCTTAGCAGTCGACGCCAAAATTTATAATAAACCAACCAACCATCTCCTTCGATACCTCCATTTGTCTCCACGATTTCGGGTTTTATAGACATATAATCTATAATAGTGAAAGTGCCGAAATTTATAAATAGTTTAAGTGTCAAAATTTATAAAAAAAAATGCATTTATAAGAATATTAGTTATAAATCCGTTATGGTAATCCACCGCCTTCTTTTACCAAGTACAAACATTTAAATATTTATTTTTATTATAATTTTTATAATTTGTTACACAATCCGCTATAATAAAACATTCTATGGAAATTTCAACTGACTACCTATTACCGTTCAAAGTGGTAAATATATAGGCCTTTAAAGGTCGGGCGGATGAACGGACAGTGGATGCTTAGTAATAGAATCCCTTGACCCTTTGGGTACGGAACCCTAAAGATAAAGCCTAATTTGAGTGAGTATAATATCTAATTTCTTCTAAAACTTAAAGTCTTAGAAAATAAATCTTATTTCATTTACTGGGCTACTACGGCAAACACACAATGCTGATGTGCTTAAATAATGAAAAAAAATGTTATACCATAAAACTTTTAATAGAGGCCCGGGCGTCAATTTGTTTCAATTGTCTCGACCTCCCCGGCTATTAATCAAGACCCGCGTTTATTTTAGACCCAGCGTTAAGGGTTATTCTCAAGAAATGGAAATAAAAAACGCCGGAATTTACACGATTACTGCCGAAATTTATGCGAATAACCCGAAAAACAATCAGACCCGGTGTTTAATCTATTCTTAACACCTCACCCGGCTTATATTCGAGACCGGCGTGTATTTGAATACCCGGCCTATATACAAGGTTTCTCGGTATATTATTTTAAAGAACCAGATCTGGAACTTAGTTTAAATATGGAATTTTGTTAAAAACGAAAAAAAGTAACTTATAGTTTTGAGCTTAATTTACTGTTAGAGATATTTAAAAGGAGAATTTTGAATAATTAATCTTTTATTACTCGGAGTCTTGAACAGATTCAAACAAAGACTTTTAGTAGTTCGAATTGACAGTTTGAAAGTAATTGTTATCACTTATTCGATTTAAAATGGTTTCCCTTTTGGCTCATACGATTTGATGCCATAGTTTGTATTATTTTGGGATTAATTCACTAATCGGGTGTTTTCAACTTGAACAACTTGCTACAGTAGTTGAATAACTCGTCAACAGCTGGAGCTAGTGCCGTGAACGTTTGTACACATAAGCAGGAAGTCGAAGGAAACGGATTAGGCTTATTTTCGACGATTTTTCACAACCGTGTCATCGGAAGTGGCCTCCCGAATCGCTTTCTCGTTAGAATATTTTGGCCCCCTATAGCCCTGACTTACCACCAATTGACTTTTTTCATGGAGCTATATTAAAGATCAGGTGTACAGAAATCGACCAGAAACTGCCAAAGACCTGAAAACAGCAATAACAAATGTGATCAATTCGATTACAACAAAACAACTCAATCATATTATCACAACCATTTTGAGCAGAGACTTCGTTTCCTTGTTTGTTCCGACGGCAAGCATCTTCAGAACTTAATCTGTTAATTTCCTTTAGTCTCAAGTGTTGATCCTGAAAGTTTGAAATACAGATCTTTTTCCGTTCAAATGTTATTCGTCTTTTTCTTTGGTCTCTACCCTGTGAAAACCCGGTAAATTAAGATCCCCGTATACTAAGGTCCATGTGACTAGGAATAAATGTAGAATACGTTTACCCCAGAAATATAACGCGCTTTTTTTTAAACAAGAACTAATTATTTACGCACTCATTTCTAAAGACATAATTTGAGCGAATATTTTTCGTTTTTTCATACGATAATACGAATTTTATGACCAGCCCTCGTAGAACCTCTTTTTATGTATTTTTTTATATTGTGAATACATGAATAATCGCAAATCTTTATTTTACCGTTTTTTAAAACGAGCTCTTTTTATTTAATAAAATCTAACTTTTAATTTATTTAGGATGGTTTTATAGCCGACTTCATTAAAAGAATTTTTTGTTGTAATATAGAACCTTTTCTCTAATATACATGTATTATTAAAGAGATACCAATGTATCTAAAATTGCAAACTTTTAAGACTAATATGTCAACAAAATAAGAAAACAAAAAATTGATGTTTATGTTATCACGTTTACGTTTACTCGCGCGAATATTTACTTATTTTGATGTTACTCAAGGAAACATTTTCTAAAATGTATCAAAATTTTTTTTTTCTCTTTTCCGAGACCATTTATTATTAATTTTTTGGTTTTATGGTATTGTAAAGTAAAGTCCCCCGAAAAAAACATAAATGATAATTTTAGAATTTCATTGTTTATCTTACTTTGTTGAGATAATAAAATTCTGGGATTTATTTTTAGAGTTAATAATTAAAAACACTTGTTACTCCTCTCAACCAGTAACGAGATTTAAACATTTTAATTTAGCACTAGCAATTTACCCATTTCTTTGTCAGTAATGACGCATCACAAAATTATCTGATTTTTGTTGGTTTTTAAGGTGGAATTTTGCGAACTTCTCAGATACTTCAATTGATTTCCAATACTGTAGATAGCATTTAATAAAAGTGAAATTGGTAGAGACTTTGTAACACAATAACGGGAGTTTCGACTGGTTTCACCATTTAATTCCGGATTTATCACGGATTCACAGAAGAGGCTTCTCGCTCTTATATGCAGACATATGGTAAAATGTAGCAATTTGATTGAATAAAATACAACGAAGGACAAGATAAAGGGAATGAGTAATATATTTTGGGTACAATGATAAAGGAAGATGACTGGCTAATAAGTGGAAGCAAAATAAACAGCATAGGCGTACATTTATTGGATAACAATACAGTGAAAAGAAAAAAAGAGATTGGGTACATCAAAAGGTAAAAATAAACCACTGAATGACAGCAGAAAATACAACGATTGGATAACACATGACTGACTAATATAGAATAATAAAGCTTTTAAATTAGTTAGGTCCCCATTTCTCCCGCCAAACTAATTTCCTTTCTTCATTTGGCTTCCAGATTTCCTTCCAGTTCTTCGACCTCCTGTTTTCTTACCTTAAAACCTCCTATCCATGCTAAAACCATTAATTTTCTCCATTCCATTGGATATCATTTAAACTGCGACAAATTTTACAAAGGATTGTTGTCCCGCAACTTTGCTATCCGTTTTAAAGAACATATGGCCTCTTTCCAGAAGAAAGATGACAGATCCCTTTACGCCAATCACCTCGTTTGTTGAGTGATGTTTGTTGAGTGAAAATGCGAGACCACAAGTTACTAGTGTCTATCATTGAGAACCACTGTTTCAGTGCTTAAACCATCCTCTTTATTCACCCGATCTTGCACCTTCAGAAATCTACACCTTTGGCCCACTGAAAGATGCACTGAGTGAATAAGGAGGGTGGTTTACGCACTTAAACAGTAGGTTCTCGATGATAGACAATCTGACACAAACAATTTGCGGTCTCGCATTGTCATTGAGCAAAACCACGGATTCACTCAAGCATCTGCGACACTATGGCACTCCAGCTTGGAGCACTCCTGTAAGGGTGCCGGCATGTTGTGGTACTATTTCCCAGCATTGTATGTGCGAGTTGAGCTTACCAGCCCCGACGATGAATAGCTTAAGCATGCCTCCACAAAGTAACAAACATGTATTTTAGATTTTTTATAGTTACTTTTCCGGTTATTTATTGAACAAGCCTTGTACATCAAACAAATCGTAATGACGAAATATAAACGGTTATTAATTACTGCTTTCGTCAATTGATAAATATGGTTCCGCGAATGAACCATTTTTGAAAATGGTCGTAATCGATACAATGGCACCTGCTCTAATGTTACCCTTATGACACCCTCAAAAATAATCAATGATAAGAAATAGCAAGTAGTATATCCAACAACTCGAAATGATAAAATAAGATTGAATAAAACGTTATTATGTACATTTACTCCCATGCATGCACAATCGAGTTCAGATTCGCAGATCTTGCTAACCACTCGATAATTTTTATATCCTAACTTTGCAGAAAGTCCTCCACCATCTGAAATCTGTGGAGGCGTACATTATTAAGTATCGAAAGGTGCTTTATGCTATCAGTATGGGGAAACGTGTCTATCCGTCCGTAGCTCTAACTCCTCGAAGGCTATAAAAGATTTTCAAAATCTGTTTTTGTCGATCGATTAATGTGGTTCATACACGAACCAGTCACAAATATGATCCAAATCGGTTCAGTTGAAAGTGCAAAAATGGTACCTTTATGACCCCACCTAGTAATTTTTTCAATGGTAAGATTTAGTGAGTAATACAGGGTAATTCAAAATGATGTCCGGCATTTCAAAATTTTAATATTCATTTTTTTATAACATAAACTAAACAGACGGGTTTAAAATGCAGGAAACCTCAAATAATTTTAATCTTTCCGCGATTGGAGGCTGTGGTGGCGCTAGTGTCGCGATAAAAGTAAAGATGGCAGCTGTGAATGAAAAGCCATATGCAAAAACAAACTCTATAACTTTAGTCCAGCGGGCATTTCATAGGCAATTTCATAAGCATCCGTAAGTGGTATGATCAATTTCTGGAAATGGATATCTTGGTAGACGCAAACGCACGGGACTAGTATCAGCAAACATGCTTAAAAGAGTTTGGGATGAGATTGACATTGTCTAGGGGACTCGACGGAGTAACATAAAACAATTGTAATGCTGGAATCAAAAAATATTTGAGTTTTCTTGCATTTTAAACCCGGTCTGGTTAGTTTATGTTATAAAAAAATGCATAGGAAAATTTTGCCGGGAATCATTTTGAATCACCCTGTACATTAAACAAAACTTATGGGAAAATATAAGCGGTAATTAATTAATGTTTTCGTCCACTGACAAATATGGTTCCGCGCATGAAGCGTTTTGATGATGGTCTTAATCGATACAATGGCACGTGCTCTAATGGTACCCTTATGACACCCTCAAAAATTTTCAATGATAAGAAATAGCAAGTAGTATATCAAAACACTCGAAATGAGAAAATAAGAGCGAATTAAATGTACGTTTTGTTCAATGCATGCTCAATTGAGTTCATATTCGGAGATATTGCTGGCCACTCGATGCGTTGTATATCCTCGATTTGCAGAAAATTTTCCAGTATCAGAACTTTTTGGAGATGTGAATTATTAAATACTGAAAGGTACTTTATGCTACCCGTATAGGTAAACGTGTCTGTCCGTCCGTCCGTTCGTCCATAACTCTAACTTATCGAAGCCTATAAAATGCTAAAATATGTCATGTAATATTCAAACAACTTGGAATGATATGCTCTGAACGGATATAAAAGAGCAACTAATAAGTTCGAAGATTGTCGATAAGTTCAGGGATACTTGTGCAAGTACTACCACTATGGTACCATTGGAAATTTTCAATGTTATGGATAGTAATATATAAAACGACTTGTACGACCTGTCATGAGCGAATATATAAGAATAATTACGAATTTCGAAGCCGGTTGAATTTGACTTACTTGTACATGTTCTGATCACCTTAATGGTATGAATGAAAATTTCAGTGCTAAGATATGTCATGTAATATATCAAACCACATGTAACGACATACCATGAACGAATATAAAAGAATCATTAATAAATGCGTAGATGATCGATATTTATTCAGGTGTACCTGTGCTAATGATACTTCTATGGTACTCATGGAAATTTTCACTGCTAATATATATCAAACGATTCGAAACGACCTGTCATGGATGAATTTATAAAAATAATTACAAACTTCGAAGCCGGTTGAATTTGATACGTGGTACATGCTAATGATACCATTAGAAGTATTCAATATCAAAGATAGGGCAGGTAACATATCAAACAACAAATATCGACATCCCATTAATGAATATATTAGAATAGTTATAATATTTGCAGATTCTCGAATTTGAATCACTGGAACCTGTTTTAATATTTTCAAAAATATATTCAAAAATTTTCGAATTATGTTTCAAACAGTTCTTGTGACGGCGATTTCTTTAGCTTTTCGGTAGTGGATTCTGTCATTCCTTAAGAGTTTGTTAAGTACAGAAAAATGGTTTATGCTATCAGTGTGGGGAAACGTGTCTGTCTGGCTGTCTCTCTGTCCATAACTCTAACTGCTCGAAAACTATGAAATCTTTTCAAAATCTGTTTTCGTAAATCCATTATTATGGTTCTTGGCACGAACCAATAACAGATATAATCGAAATCGGTTCAATGGTAAATTTATGACTCAACACAGCACTTTTCAATGTTAAGATATAGTAAGTAGTATATCAAACAAATCGCAACGACGAGCTATGAGCGGTTACTAATTACTGTTTTTGCCAATTGATTAATATGGTTCCGCGCTTGAACCATTTTGAAGATGATCGTAACCGATACAATGGCACGTACTCTAATGTTACTCTAAGACACCGTCAAAAATATTCAATGATAAGATTTTGCGTGTAATATATCAAACTCAAAATGATAAAATAAGAGCGAATAAAACGTTATTATGCACGTTTTCTCTCATGTATGTTTAATCGAGTTTATGTTCGGAGATATTGCTGGCGACTCAATGCATTGCATATCCTCAATTTGTAGAAAGTCCACACCATCAGAACTCTGTGGGGACGTGGATAATTAATTTTTGTTTTCGCCAATTGATAAACGTGGTTCCGCGCATGAACCATTTTTAAGATGGTCGTAACCAATACAATGGCATGTGCTCTAATGGTACTCTTAATTGAGTCTCCGTTAGCTAACAGGGTGTAATATGTGTATGGGGGCCAGGGTAGTACTTGGAACTCTTGGTCGTGTTACTCAAACCACCCCCGAAAAATTGCACCCGTATGACACGCCGCATTGTCCTGCTGGAACGTGCCATCCCCCTCTGGGAAGACACTCTCCATGTTTAGGTGTACTTGATCTGCAATTATCAATAAATAAGCGAATCGGTTGAGCGTGCCTTCCTCAGGTATCAGTGTGCCCAGACAATGCTATGGAACACTCCCCACACCATGACGCTGCTGCCACCATCCTGGATTCGTCCAACAGGGGTTGCGGGATGCTTGTTCTCGGAGGTTGCTTGGCTCACCCTACAACGGCCGTCACTTCTCTGGAGCATAAATCGTGACTTTTCAGAAAAGGCAACCTTTTTCCAGTCAGAAAAGGTGTAGTTTCTGTACTATTGGACATATTGAAGCTGTTTTTGGCGATTAACCTTCGTCAGCATGGATGCAGTGACCATCTGACTGCTGCGGAGGCCAATACGTAGTAGGGTCCTCTGTACTGTGGTTTTAGAGACAGAACAGGGCCCAGCCTTGTTTCACTTCTTTATTCATGATTTTCCCAAGTATGCAAAATGCGATCTCTTCTTGTTTGCAGATGACGGAGCTATCAAGACTTGGGTAAGTACCCTGCCCACGTCATCGGTCGACTGCAGAAAGCTCTACATTAGTGTGAGAGCTGGTTCACTAACAAGGGAATCACTCGAACATGTATGTCACAGATTTCCACCAAATTGAAATATGTTACTCATCTGAAGCTACTATAGATGCTTGCAAAATAAGAGAGTGCGAAATTATGTTTCTTTCAAAATAAACTGCGAAAACGAAAAACTTTTAGCATACAAAGCCATACAAGGACTCCATTGTTAAAGCGGTTAGGCTAGGTGGGGCTCCCTTATTACAGCTGAATGGGCTATTACAGCTGAATGTCAAAGAGTGTAAATTCATGTTTATCACTTGCAAATACAAAAATCCTCCAAGGTCACTCTTCCTAAGTTTGAGTGGGTAAAAAGTTATAAGTATCTCGGTGTTATGATACTCCAAGCTCAAATGCAATGACCAAGTTTAATATGCGCTAAACAAGACCACGAAAGCGAAGTTCAGCTTGATCGCGTCCTGGGGGGAAATGCACTTTTGGAGTGGATAACAAACTATTGTTGTACAGGTAGTGATACGTTCTATTTTGCTTCACGGTATGCTTGCTTCGGCTACTATTTGCAAAGATGGAAGGATCTACAGACCTTCCAAAATATTGCTCTCCGGTCCATTGCCCAACTTGACAGAAGAGTTGCCAACAACCATGATGTATGTATCTATGTATGATGATCTAGGGATGTCCCACATTGGTACTTATGGCCAGACACTTCTGAATAACATGCTGCCTAAGATGGAAAATCATGAAAATACTCTGGTCTCCGGTATTCTGGATCACTCACTCGATGTTAAAGGACCCCTCACGTTATGAAGATCCGGTCATATCCATGATGTTTGTTTCGATTACATAAGCAAGGCTATCTTCACTGACTACTGGATCTTTTAAATACTGTTGATTGGGCTTTCTATTCGTCAATCTACAATGCGACTCTCGTCCCTGCCTTGTAGGGTCTTCCTTTCTGGATGACATAAAAGTTCATGAGACTTCTTTTCCAACTCAGTATACATCATCTGGTTTACTTTTTGGGCGAGTGTGGAAAGTGAGCTATGCTCCTGAACCACTCGCGTCTTTTCTGTCCACTTCACTGATCGATTGTTGATTGATTATCCTGCCAATTTTCAAACATTTTTTACTGTTTAGCTGCTTCAGAGACAGGAAACTTCACAGAAGATAAACTGGTTGATAACAGCAAAGTAAGTAATCTTTCTAAAACTATTGCCTGTGCTAAAAGTGTGGAGTATATGGATATAATAGATAATAGTGACTGTTCGACAAATGGTGGCTGTAAAATAAGTCACTCTTTGGGAACCTATTGAGAAATGGAAGACAATACCTAGAAGAATATTGTTCGTAATAAAAAATTCAGAAAGGGCACGAGGATCGATAACCTAGAGACCGTCTCCAGAGTAAACGGAGAAGTCGTCAACGCATGTAGAAAGAACAACCCGAATAATAGAGAGTATTGATCGGCTAATGAAGACAAAAGATTACGAAGAGGTATATCCCTCCGATTATCGTGTGGACTCATGACGTGCCGTTTAAGACAATTTTAACTGACCTGGAGAAGCATGTTTCAGTGGAAAAGATCACTGTTGATATGGGCAGAGCTGAAACCATCAAAGTTAAATGTGAAGATGAAGAAACACACAACAGGTTGGTCTCTGTAATTAAGTCTGACAATATTTTAAAAATTCAACATCATCAACTGAAGTCTGAGGAGGTCTTGAAATACGTGATTCGTAATGTGAATTTAACGTATGATCTGGATGACTTCCAAGAAGACCTATGAAGAAGCAACTACTTCCCAGAAAAGGAAATCAGACTCAGAAAAGCCAAAGGTTCTATTGATATGCCATTTGTTTTGGTTACGTTTCCGAACATCAAACACAACCAGTCATTGAAGAACGTCACTCATATTGGGCCGCTGGCAGTGTTAGTAGAGGTCTTTCGAGAGAACAAGAAGGCACTATAATGCTACAACTGCCTGCGACTCGGACACGTATCCATGGGCTGCATGTAAGATCCTGTTGCAACAAATGCACAGAGGGACACCAGTCAAGTGATTGCAAAGTGCGTCAGATCTCGTGGACTGCACACTGCAAGCGACAAGAAATGTCCAAAATACCAGCTGGATAAAAGGATGCTTAGGTCCAAAGTGAGAGGGGACAAATCATTGACAGCCAGAGGAAAAAAGCCTGAACATAAACAACCTACCAGGTATGTATAAACAAATGGGACGTATCTTTCATCTGTTTTCCAATCTAGGCAAAAGTTACCCACAGTTGAGTGGGCTCCTTACGACCAACTAATTTATACACTGGCTGCACGACGTTATACTGTAATCAACAAAGGTGAACTTCGGTGCGTGATATCAGATGCTAGGGGGATTCCCCGAAAGCGTATCGAGATTCACAATTATCTGACAAAAGCGGGAAATCGACATTGCTTTCCTCTGTGAAACGCACCTCAAACAAAGCCAAGACTTCAAGCTACCTAGTTATTGTGTGTACCGTAACGATCGTATGGCTTCAAACTCTGCAAAAGGTGCTTCTGGGGATGCTGCGATCTTCATTTAGAAGGTAATTCAAAACCAAGAATTAGTCTCCAAGTCCTATGTAGGTATGGAATCGGCCTCCATCATTATCAATGATGTCTCCATTGCTGAAGTGAAGTTCGTGGCTCTCCACAATTCACCTACACATTCTCTCGATGTTAGCGGGCTAGCTGAACTCTTCAGTGGTGACATTTCAGTCGTCCTGCTGGTGGCCTAAATGCCAAACACCCAAGCTGAAACTCTAGAACGCAGAACTGCAATGACATGATTCTATACCGGTACATACACAAGGTAAAGATGAGATCATGCTGCAGGGCCAGTGGAGGATGCATACTACTGTGACCATTCCCCTATAAGTGGTCTGTTGGATATCTCACCGATGAAGGTTTTTTCCAAGCCATACAAAATCTACATGATGGATGATCTTTCTTCTGACTGCAAGCCTGTGGCACTGAACTTCGACAATGTCGACATCAATTTCAGAGAAGTCAGGCATCAGCAAGACTGGAAGCTCTTCAAAGAAATCTCAAGGACCATCACTAGAATTTCTATGGAAAAAACTTTATGGATAACAGCGAACAAACTTGACGTGTTGAAGACACCACCAGGCAAATAAACAGTGCCACTGAAGCTACTGCCTCTCCATTGGTAAACAAGCCCCTTTATCGAATTATACTCACACCAGGAATCCAATTCTTGATTGCAGAGAGAAACAAGACCCGTAGACTTTGGCAACGCTATTGTTTACCTTGGCTAAAAATAACTACAACAGGTTAGTGCAAAGAGTTCAAGAAGTAGAAAAGAGCTTCGCGACGCTAGATGGAATGAGAAGCTCAAAAGCTTGTCAGCTCGCCACAACTCTATTTGGAACATAGTTACAGCTCTTCAGAAGAAGAAGAAAGATATGCTCCCTCTACTTCGCACCCCTCATGGTAATTACGTCCAAACTACTCAGGATAAACCTAAAATAATTGTAGATTTCCTAGAGATGCAGTTTTTTACCCCTGATAACAATAATCCCGTGAGTCAGCTCATGTGCCAGAATGTGGAAGATGGTTTGCGAACTTTTATGAAGTCCCGCATACTACAACTAAGATCATCATCGAGGCCAGAGAGATAGCTACCATCTTAAGATACTTGACAAAGAAGAAGTCTCCAGGAAGAGACAAGGTAAATAACGCCTTAAAGAATCTCCCAAATTACATCATTAGCGACAATTCGAATATTATAAGACACTGTTGGAATATTTTTATTTCCCGACTGTTTGGAAGCACTATATTGTGTTAGGTATTCCCAAGCAGGGACAAAATCCTGCAATTCCAGCGAGCTACAGACTGATCAGCCTATTCCCATTCGATATTTAAAGTCTTGGAGAAAACTATCCTCACCAGGTTCAAAGACAATTGTCTCAGCAATGGTTTAATGAGGAAAAACAGTTTGGCTTTCGAGCCACCCATTCGTGTCAGATTGAGACATGGAGGCTCGTTGAAGATGTGAGCATCCTAATAAACCTTTCCAGATATTGTGGCATGGTTTTTCTTGATGTCAGTAAAGGTTTCGATCATGTGTGGCATGTAGGACTATCAATAAGTTGATTAGAGACGGCGTCCCTCCTGATTTGGTTATGATGGTGAAATCCTTTCCTAGCAACAGGTTCTATCAAGCCAAAGTTGGCGAAAAATTTTTCCGGCAAAGTAAAGGCTGGTGTCCCACAGGGTTCTGTTTTTGGACCCGTTCTCTTAAATAATTTTGTGCACGATTTCTCAAAACCAAAGAAGTGTAATTTATATTTCTACGCTAATGATACAGCCATCATGGCATGGGCGCACCAGCCAGCTCACATTATCACTCGGTTGCAGAACGCCTTTAAGAGGTTCGAAGACTGGTTTAATAGCTGGAAACTGAATCTTAACGTCGGTAAATGCAAAGCCGTGTACTTGAACAAGATGCTTAAGTGTCCCCCGGATTCACTGGTTCTATTCAATAAGAAACTCGAATGGTTGATAACTACAAGTACCTTGGCGTTATCACCGACTCAAGACTCTCCTGGAATCATCACGTAACTTAGCTCTGAACAAAACAAAGAGGGCTAAGTACAGTCTCCTGGGTAGAAACAGCTCCCTCAGCATCGACAATAAATTACTACTATACAATTCAGTGATTCCGACCATCCTCCTCTATTGTATGCCTGCGTGGGCAACTATATGTAGAAGCAGATGCAGTTAACTCCAGCCGTTCCAGAAAGTCATCTTGAGGATCATTGCCCAGCTTGGAAGACCTTAAAAAATCATTTCATCCACTCGTATCTACTCATGAATCACATGGAAAGGTGTATCCAAGATCCCCTGATAAACATGGTGCAGAAGATGAAAAGCCATAACAATGACTTGGTGGTTAGAATACTGAATAAATTGGTGGTTTGAATATACTTTGGAAATGAAGTGTCAGATAGAGTATATAAAACCGAGGCATATTCTTGATGAAATAAATTCAGGTCTTACAATACAGCATTATGGTGGAAACGACGACTAGTTTCGACTTTATTTCCGCTCTTTATCAAGTCAACATAAGAGAGACAATCGACAATCGAACAGTGAAGTGTACGTTTGTTAGGATAGGACGAAAGCAGCGCTTTCACAAAGCTCATCCAACCAGAATAAACTCCAAATGAAATACACTGAGGTAGTCAAGAAGCCTAACCAACCCAAGCGGTCTTCCATATTATACAAAAAAGAAAATAAGATTGACGATTGTCAGAAACAAAATAGAAACGAAATAAAAAACACAAGGAGAAAGAAGATTATCACATCTTCCAGTAGTCCGGGAGAGAGACGTTGCTAATATCTTCAAAATTGACGTAAAGAACGTGCCTCGGTCATTCATTATGATACTTCGTATGCCAGTTCATATTCAATGAGTTTTTCGGTATTCCATTCACAAGTTTATTGTCGTGAGTCTTCATCTTCTGTATCATAATCAAAAGGAGATCCTGTATAAACTTTCCGATATGGGATTGGTTTTTCACCGTCCTTCTGTCCAGCTGAGCAATGGTCCTCAGTGTAACATTCTGGAATGACTGTAGTTCACTCCATCTGGTTTTACAGATAGTCCCCACGCAGGCATGCTATAAAGGAGTATGGTCCGGATAATCGATTTGTACAGAAGTAGCTTGTTGTCAATGCTGAGGGCGCTGTTGCGACCCATGAGAGCTATGATACTATACTTAGCCCTCTTTGCTTTGTTCAGAGCATAGGACATATGCCGGTTCCATGAGAGTCTTGAGTCAATGATAACTCCCAGATACTTGTAGTTGTCCACCCACTCCAGTTTCTTACTGAACAGAACAAGAGAATCTGGGGGACGCTTGAGCTTCCTATTAAGGTACAAAGCCTTGCACTTTCCGACGTTAAGGTTCAACTTCCAGCAGTTAAACCAGTCTTCGAACTGCTTCAATGCGCACTGCAGCCGAGTGATAACGTGAGCCGGCTGGTGTGCCCATGTCATAATGGCAGTATCATCCGCATAAAAATACAGATTACAATTATTGGGTTTCGGGAAATCATGTACAAAGTAATTAAATAGCACAGGCCCGATGACAGAACCCTGAGGGACACCGGCCTTTACAACACGGGGCGTGGAAAGATTTTCTCCAAGTTTGGCTTGATACGATCTGCCGTCAAGAAAGGATTTCACCAACAAAATCAAATCGGCAGGGAACCCGTCTCTGACCATTTTGTAGACAAGGCCCTCTTGCCACACCTAGTCAAAAGCTTTACTGACATCGAGAAATACCACCCACAGTACCTGGAGAGGTTCAGGGGGGTGCTCAGGTCTTCAACGAGCCTCCATATCTGCATCGGACAAGATTGGGCAGCACGAAAACCAAACTGCTCTTCCCGAAAAAGGTCATTTGTTAGACAGTGGTCTTGGAATCTGATGAGAATCGTTTTCTCCAACACTTTGGACATCGTGGGTAGCAGGCTAATAGGTCGGTAACTCGCCGGAATCGCAGGATTTTGCCCCTGCTTGGGGATACTCAACACAATAGATTGCTTCCAAGCCACAGGGAAGTAAGAAAATTTCCAGCAGACGTTAATGATATTAGTGAGATAGTCAATAAAGTTCTTCGGGAGTTTTATAAGGGCGTTATTACTCACCTTGTCTCTTCCTGGAGCCTTCTTCTTTTTCAGTTTACTTATGATGGTGGCGACCTCTCCAGCCTCGATGCTGCCCTTCGTTAAATGCTGTGGGACTTCATCAAATTGACAATACCTTCTTCCACACACTGAGATATGCTTTGGCTCTCGGGCTTATCGTTGGTAGGAGTAACAAACTGCATTTCCAGTGAATCTGCAATGACTTGGGCCTTGTCCTGATCAGTTTGCACATAGTCACCTTGTGGTGTACGGAGTGGAGGAAGCGTAACATTCTTCTTCTTCTGTAAAGCTCTGACCATACTCCAAACGGAATTGTCGCGAGCCAAGCTTTTGAGTTTTTCATTCCATCAACATAAGAGAGGACTTTACACGGCTTTATATATACACGATCTGGTATAGAATAAGGGATACAATTATCTGATTGGTTGAAGACTCCATAACACAAAAATTAATGAACAGGATTGGTTCGACAAGTCATTTGACTTTGTCATTGCATTATAAAATAAGGGAAGGGCTCTACTTATCTGACTGATTGACAAATATAATTGATTATTTGACAAATTTTCATGATTGGTTTGACAAATTTATACATTCGTTTGGGATATTACTGGAGAATAAAACAAATACTTTTAGCGAATAAAATAAAAGAAAGATTTACAAGCGCTTGGGCTAATAACGAAATTAGAAAAAAATTGATTGGAGGATCATTTATAAAATAAAAATTAATTATAGGAATTTTTCAATCATGCGTAAAAAGGGATATATGTCGAAGTCTGGCTGCAAATTTAGGATGTATTTGCTCTTTTCTGGGTCGCTTACGGATTTGTAAATTTCAATCTTTTCCAGGATATTTCTTGAATTGTTGGAATATCTCAATACTTCTGTCACTTCGCTTATAGGCCTGGATGGGTGTTTTTCTTTCGTCAGATGCTCGGAGTAATTAGAGTTTTCGTCGTTTTTGTGGTATGACTGGATGTGCTCTTTGAACCTTGTTATGAAGGAGCGATTATTCATCCCTATGTAAAATTTAGGGCACGAAATACATTTCAGGAGATAAACGCAGCCTGCGTCGAAGTTATTAGGCAAAAGAGGGAAGAGGTTCTTCTTGATTAGTTGGTGGCTGCTAGATACAGGGTGATTTACATCGAATGTAAAATACTTAAAGGGGGTATTATAGCGGTTAAGATAAACACAAAACGTCTATGAACATGGGTCCGAATTTGAACGATAACTGAGATATGAACAGAAATAAAAATGCAAACACCAAGTTCAACAAGTTAATAACTCAGGTTTGCGTAAGGCCTAGATTAATGAAATTTGGAGAAATAACAGGGTACATAAGACTGTGTATACCGTTAAAATTTAATCTAATTCTAACAAGTAGTTTCCGAGTTACTCTTTCAAATTCATAACACGTGCTCACTTGTGAGTACTAACTAGCACTTGTTACAATTTTGACTGTGTAACTCGGAAACTTCTCGTTGGAATTCAATCAAATTTTAACGGTATACACAGTCTTATGTACCCTGTTATTCCTCCAAATTTCTTTAATATAGGCTTTACAGAACCTGAGTTATTAACTTGTTGAACTTGGTGTTTGCATTTTTATTTCTGTTCATATCTTAGTTATCGTTCAAATTCGGACCCATGTTCATAGGACGTTTTGTGTTTATCTTAACCTCTATAATACCCCCTTTAAGTATTTTACATTCGATGTAAATCACCCTGTATAGTGCGGTATGAAATACTTAGTCCCAAGTCGGAAAACACCTTGACAAAGGGTATATGGATATGGCGGTAAATGAAAAAGAGACCCATTTTTTAGTGGTATTTGGGGACCTCAGTTGAATGTTTTTCGATCGGCGGGTTCGGCCCTTAATTAGAATGGGAGGGTATCCGTTATGGATGGCTAAGAAGTGGGTCGTCTTGACTTCGTTATCTCTGTCTACTTTGCTAAGGGGGATGGATAACATCCTGTAGATCATGTGTTCATGGGTAGATGGGGTGTGGATGAAGTTTGGAGATGTTGCTGGTTTCCGGTAAATATTCTAAGTGACCTGGGGTCTTTGGAGATGCAGAGGTCGAGGAACGGGATGGAACCACTGGACTCCGTTTCAAGGGTGAACCGAATAGATGGGACGATGCTATTTAATAAGTCTAAAATGGTATCAGGTGTGGTTATTGTAGATAATTAGTATATCTTCGATGTATCTTTGGTATCTCATGATGAGATTTCTGTCCAGGGTAGATTGGACATGTTTTGTATCAAAATCTTGGAGGTATACCTCAGAGAGAAACTAACTTAACAGAAAACCCATGCACAGGCCGATGGTTTGCAAAGACATATTATTGTTGAAAAAGAAATAAGTCTGTTTTTGTATCACATCTAAGATTAATAGGACATCTATTGCATCTTATTTGGGCGTAGTTGAGGAGAAGAGATGTTCCAGTATTTTGAGCGTTTCAGGGATGGGGACATTGGTATATAGGTTTGTAATGTCTAGAGACATATTATATGTAAAATCACGTACTTCTATATTTTGGAGGCGTTTTGTGAGTTCCAAACTGTTGCGAATGTTGTGGGTGTTAGGAAGAATATTATGAGAGAAGAGATATTTTAAAAAAATCTTGGCTACCTTTATGGGCTGTTGCAGGGGTGTAATTGACTATAGGGCGTATTGGGTGGCTTGGCTTATGGATTTTTACGAAGGCGTTAAGGACTGGTGGAGATGGGTTCGTAGGGATACTTCTTCGGAGGTATTTGAAGTTTTGGAACTTGTGTACGATCTAATGATTAAGGCATAAAATTACTTGGTTGGATAAGATTGTAGGGTCTGAAAGCTGTTCCGGTTGATGAAATCTTCAACTTTCTGAGTGTATTCGCCAACTGAGGCATTGCCCTTGTTGGCTTTCACAATCATAGCATTACTTGAGTTGAACTTTTCGAGAATTTTCTTTTTGGTGAGGTCTTCTATAGATCGGAGGACTCGATGGTATGACTCAAGGACGCGGGAAATGCGTTTCCGGCTAATATCCTAGTGAAGTTACGGTCAGCTTCTGATATCATCTGGACAGCTCTTTCGGTATCACAAATGAGATTGGATATCAGTTGTTTGGAGATGGCTGGGCGAAAGCATTGATAGAAAAATTCCTATAATAAATTTTTATTTTTAAATGATCCTCCAATCAAATTTTGTTCAAATTCCATTATTAGCCCTAGCGCTTGTGAGAATTAGAATTCATTGCAATCCAACACTTGTAAGCGCATGTAAATCTTTCTTTTATTTTATTCGCTAAGACTATTTCATTTAACCTCCAATAACAACCCAAACGAATGTATCAATTTGTCAAACCAATCACGAAAATCAATTTGTCAATCAATCAGTTAAGATTTGTCAACAAATCAGTTAAAATTAGCCCTCCCCTTATCTTGTAATGTAACGACCAGTCAGATGACTTGTCAAACCAATCCTGTTATTTAATTTTTGTAATATAGAATTTTCTAACAATCACACAATTATATCCATTATTCTGTACCAGATCGTGTATATATAAAACCGTGTAAAGCCCTCTCTTATATAAACGTTATGCAGTAATCAAAAAAGGTGAACTTCGGTGCGTGATATGGAACGGTAGCGGGATTCCCCAAAAGCATATCGTGTTTCACAATTTTTTGATAAAGCAAGAAATCGACGTTGCTTTCCTCTGTGAAACGCACCTCAAACCAAGCCAAGACTTCAAGCTACTTGGCGATTATATGTACCTTATGGATCGTACGGCTTCAAATGCTGCAAGATGTGCTTCTGGGATCGCTGCGCTCATCATTAAGAAAGGAATTCAACACCAAGAATTAGTCTCCAAGTCTTATGCAAGTATAGAATCGGCCTCCATCAATATCATTGACGTCTGCTTTGGTGAAGTGAAGTTCGTGGCGCTCTATAATTCAACTAAACATTATCTTGACCTTAGCGAGCTTGACGAACTCTTCAGTGGTGACACTCCACTCGTCCTGGCTGGTGACCTAAATGCCAAACATCTAAGCTGGAACTCCAGAACGTAGAACTACAACGGCTTGATTCTCTACAGGTACATACAAGGAAAAGATGATATCATCGCTGCTGGACCTGTGGAGGACACCAACTATTGCGACGATTCCCCTACTAGTGATATTTGGGACATCTCGCTCTTTAAGGGTTTCTTCAAACCGTACAATATCTTAACGATTGATGGCTTTTCTTCTTACCACAAGCCTGTGGCGTTGAACTTTTACAATGTCGACATAAATTTCAGAGAAGAACTCATACATCATCAAGACTGGAAGCTCTACAAACATATTCTTAAGGACTATAACTGCCATGCCGACTTTTCGTACTGTACGGAGGACATCGATCAACATGTTGAAGACATCACCAGACGTATTAAGAGTGCAAAAGAAGCTAGTAACTATCCATCAGAGAATAGACCTCCTCATCGTATCCAACTCACTACTGGAATCCAACGCCTAATTGCTGAAAGAAACAGGACCCGTAGACTATGGCAACGCTATCATGAAACTTGGCTCAAAACCAAGTTCAACAGGCTAGTGCGAAGAGTCCAAGAAGAGATAAAAGAGCTTCGCGACGCTAGATGGAATGACAAACTCAAACGCTTGTCGGTTCAGACAATTCCATTTGGAGTATGGTCAGAGTTTTACAGAAGAAGAAGAAGAAGAAGAAGAAGAAGAAGAGGAAGAAGAATACACTTCTTCCACTCCGTACACCACAAGGTGACTGTGTGCAAACTGTCCAGGACAAGAGCCAAGCCATTGTAGATTCACTAGAAATGCAATTTGTTACTCTTATCTTCAACAATCCTGAGAGTCAAATCAAGTCTCAGTGTGTGGAAGATGGTCTTGTCAACTTTGATGAAATCCCGCAGCTTTTAACGAAGAGCAACATCGAGGCCAGAGAGATCGCCACCAACATAAGTAAACTGAAAAAGAAGAAGGCTCCAGGAAGAGACAAGGTGAGCAATAAGGCTCCTAATAATCTCCCAAAGAACTTTATTGGCTATCTCACCAATATCATTAGCGACTGCTGGAAATTTTCTTACTTCCCTGCATCTTGGAAACAATCTATTGTTTTGAGTATCCCCAAGCAGGGGCAAAACCGAGCAAATCCCTCGATTAGAGACGATTTCCCTCCCGATTTGATTTTGATGGTGAAATCCTTTCTCATCGACAGGTCCTATCAACCTAAAGGTGGTGAAACTCTATCCACGCCCCGTGTTGTAAAGGCTGGTGTCTCCAAGGTTCTGTCCTTGGGCCCGTGCTATATAATTATTTTGTGCATGATTCCCCGAAACCCAAAAATTGTAATCTATATTTCTATGCTGATGATACTGCCATTATGACATGGGCACACAAGCTGGCTCACATTATCACTCGTCTACAGCACTCCTTGAAGATGTTCGAAGACTGGTTTAACTAGTGGAAGCTGAACCTGAATGTCGGAAAGTGCGAGTCTATGTACTTCAACAGAAAGTTCAAGCGTCCCCCAGAGTCTCTTGTTCTATTCAATAAGATACTGGAAATGGTAGACAACTACAAATATCTTGGCGTTATCATCGACTGAAGACTCTCGCGGAATCGTGACGTGACCTACGCTCTGAACAAAGCGAAGAGGGCTAAGTAAAGTCTCATAGCCCTCCTGGACCGGAACAGCACCATCAGCATCGACAATAAGTTACTTCTGTATAAGTCAATTATTCGGACCATACTCCTCTATGGCATGCCTGCGTGGGCGACTATCTGTAGAAGCCGAAGGAGTGAGCGTAACTCTGAGGACCATTGCCCAGCTTGACATTGGGACTGTGAAGAACCAATCCATCCATTCAGATTTAAACATGGCCCACATCGGAAAGTTTATACATGACCTACTTTTCATTATGGTGCAGAAGATGAAGATTCACGACAATGACCTAGTGAAGAACTCAATGGATATGAAGTGGCATATGAAGTATCGAAAACCGAAGCACATTCTTGACATCAACTTTGAAGACATCAGCAACGTTTCTTTCCCGGACTACTGGAAGATATGATAATCTTCTTTCTCGTTATTCTTTTTATTTTGTTTTTATTTTGTTTCTGAAAATCGTCAATCTTATTTTCTTTTTTGTATAATATGGAAGACCGCTTGGGTTGGTTAGGCTTCTTGACTACTTCAGTGTATTTCATTTGGAATTTATTCTGGTTCGATGAGCTTTGTGGAAGCGCTGCGTTCGTCCCATCTGAAGAAATGTACACTTCACTGTTCGATTGTCGATTGTCTTTCTTATGTAATCAGACTCAAGAAAACAAAAGCATTCATTCATATGCCGATGATTTTGATTCTGCTCCCGAACACCTAACACAACCAGTCATTTAAGAACATTACAGGTATTGGGCCACTGGCAGCGTTAGTAGAGGTCTTTCGAAGGGACAGAGCCACTACAATGATACAATTGCCTGCGATTCGGATACGTATCCATGGGCTGCACTGAAGATCATCATTGCAACAAATGCGCAGAGGGGCACCAGTCAAGAGATTGCCCCAAGATTAAATGACAAGACCCTCCAAAGTGCGCCAGATGTATTGCCCAGCACACTTCAACTAAATGAAATGTCCAAAATAACGCCAGTTTAAAAGGATGTTTAGTTTCAAAGTGACAGCAGACAAATCCTTTGCAGCTGCTGTATCTAAGCCGGAGGATAAAGAACTCAACATTATCGACCTACCAAGTATGTATAAGCAATTAGGGCGTATCTTTCGTCTGTTTTATAATTTAGGCAAAAATTACACACAGTTGAGTGGGCTCCTTACGAACAACTAATTTATACTATGGCTGCTCAACCTTATAATGTATTCAACAAAGGTGAACTTCACTGCGTGATATGGAATGCTAGGGGGATTCCCCGAAAGGGTATCGAGTTTCACAATTTTCTGATAAAGGAAGAAATCGACGTTGCTTTCCTCTGTGAAACGTAACTCAAACCAAGCCTAGACTATTAAGCTACCTGGCTATTGTGTGTACCATAAGGATCGTGTGACTTCAAACGCTGCAAGATGTGCTCTAGGAGCGCTGCGATTATCATTAAGAAGGGAATTCAACACTCAGAATTAATCTCCAACTTTTATGCAGGTATAGAATCGGCCTCCATCATTATCAATGCCGTCTCCCTTGGTGAAGTAAAGTAAGTGGCGCTCTGCAATTCACCTAAACATTCTTTTGTGGTTGGTGAGATTCATGAATTCTTCAGTGGTACACTCCAGTTGTCGTAGCTGGTGACCTAAATGCCAAACACCCAAGCTGGAACTCCAGAACGCAGATGACATAGGTATATAAAAGGTAAATATGACATCATCGCTGCTGGAGCTGTGGATGACTCTTACTACTATGACCATCCCCCTACTAGTGATGACCATAACATTTCATTAATAAAGGGTTTCCTCAAGCCATACTACGTCTTCTCGTTGGATGGTCTTTCTTCTGAACACAAGCCTATGGCGCTGAACTTCGACAATGTCGACATCAATTTCAGAGATGGTCAAGCATCACCTTAGACCATGACTGCCATCTCCAAGGAGTAAACAGTATGGATGACATTGATTGGCGTGTTGAAGACATCACCAGGCGAAAAAACGGTGCCACTGAAGCTGGTGGCTATCCACTGGTAAACAAGCCCGTTAATCGGATTATACTCACTCCAGGAATCCAACGCTTGATTGAAGAGAGAAATAAAACCCGTAGGCTTTGTCAGCGCTATCGTTAGCCTTGGGTAAAAAACCAAATACAAGAGGTTAGTGCGAAGAGTTCAAAAAGAATTAAAAGAGCTTCACAGTGCTAGATGGATTGACAATCTCAAAAGCTTGTCGGCTCGCGCAGTTCCATTTGGAACATGATTAGAGCTCCTTAGAAGAAGAAGATTGATACGTTTTCTCCGCTTCGCACCCTTCAAAGTAATTACGTCCAAACGAATCAGCATAAAGCTCAAATAATTGCAGATTCACCAGACATGCAGTTTGTTAACCCTGATAACAGTAATATCGAGAGTCAGCTCATATCCCAAACTGTGGAAGATGGCCTTGCCAAATTTTATGAAGTCCCACAGCCTACAACTAAGATTATCAAGGCCGGAGAAATCACTACCATCATAAGCAATTTGAAAAAGGGGAAGGCTCCACGACAACGTGAGAGACAATGTGAATAATAACGCCTTAAAGTATAATCCAAAGATCATCATTATCAAAAGCGTCTGTTGGAAGTGCTTCTATTTTTCGACTGCTTGGAAGCAGTCCATTGCGTTAAGTATCCCCAAGCAGGGGCAAAATCTTGCAATTCCCGCGAGCTACCGGTATATCAGCCTACTTCCGTCGATGCCTAAAATCTTGGAGATAACGATCCTTACCAAGTTCAAAGACCATTGTTTCACCAATGGTTTAATGCGCGAAGAACCGTTTGGCTTTCGAGCCAAAGACCATTGTTTCACTCGTGTCAGATGTAGTTGGCGGCGTGTTGAAAATCAGAGCACCCCACTAAACCTTTCCAGGTATTGGGCGTAGTTTTTCTTGATGTCAGTAAAGCTTTCGATCAAGTGTGGCAAGAGGGGCTAATCTACAATATGATTAGAGACGGGTTCCCTCCTGGTTTGATTATGATGGTGAGATCCTTTCTCAGTGACAGGGTCTATCAAGCCAAAGTTGGCGAAAACTTTTCCACACCTGGCAAGGTAAAGGCCGGTGTCCCACCGGGTTCTGTCTTCGTGGCCGTTCTCTTTTATTATTTTGTGCACAATTTCCCAAAACCCGAGAAGTGTAATTTATATTTCTATGCTGATTATACAGCCATGATGGTATGGGCGCACTAGCTATCTCACGTTATCACTCGGCTGCAGAACGCTTTGAGGAAGTTTGAGAACTGGTTTAATTGCTGGAAACTGAATATTAACATTGGAAAATGGAAAGCCTTGTAGTTCAACAAAAACTTAAGTGTCCCCCGGATTCCGTAGTTCTATTCTATAAGAAACTCGAATGGGTTGACAACTACAAGTATCTTGGCGTTATCATCGACTTAAGACTCTCCTGGAATCATCACGTAACGTTTGCTCTGGATAAAGCAAAGAGGGCTAACGACAGTCTTATAGTTCTCCTGGGTAGAAACAGCGCCCTCAGCATCGACAATAAATTACTTCTGTGCAAGACAGTGATTCGGACCATCCTCCTGTATGTCATACCTGCGTGGACGACTATATGTAGAAGCAGATGCAGTAACTCCAGTCGTTCCAGAATGTTACCCTGAGGACTATTGCCTAGCTTGGAAAAAGGACCTTAAGAAATCTTTACATCCACTCGGATCTGAACATGACTCCTGTTGGAAAGTGTGTCCAATTTCTCCTGATGAACATGGTACAGACGATGAAGAGCCATGACAATGACCTGGTGGCTGGAATAATGAATAACCGGATGGAAATGAATTGGCATACAAAGTGTAGAAAACCGAGGCATATTCTTGATGTTAACTTCAAAGACATTTTCAACGTTTCCTTCCCGGATTACTGGAAGATGTAATACCACCCTCCCTCCCCTTCTCCCACTCATTCTTATTCTTTGTTTTTATCATAATGTGGAAAATATCTTTGGGTTAGTCAGGCTTCTTGCCTATTTCAGTGTATTTCATGTGGAGTATATTCCAGAAGGGTTAGAACCATATAATCACTGCTTACGTTCCTCCTGAACAAACGTACACTTCATTGCGCGATTGTCGACTGTTTCTCTTATGTTGACTTGATAAAGGCAGGAAATAAAGCCGAAACTAGTCCTCGTTTCCACCATAATGCAGTGTTGTAAGGCCGCAATTTATTTCGTTAAGAAATACGATTCTATGACCATTCCACTTCAAGATATATTCTTGATGTCAACTTCGAAGACACTGGAAATGTTTCCTTCCCGGATTATTGGAAGATATGATACCACCCCGTCCCACTCCCCCACTCTTCTGACAATCGTCAATCTTATTATTTTTTTATTATGTGGAAGACCTCTTTGGGTTAGTCAGGCTTCTTGCCTCTTTCAGTGTATTTCATGTGGAATTTATTCAGGAAGGGTGGGACTCGTGTAAGCACTGCTTACGTCCCACCTGAACAAATGTACTCGATTGTCCTACCAATTTCTAGTCACTTTTCCTGAATGAAATGATACTCGAAACGCGTTGAACACGTTTAAAACTTTACCATATTGCAATTTCTAGACCACTTTTATTATCATTATCTAAATAGCTTAACCATTAGCCTTATGATTATAACTTATCCATTTAGCTTATGCAAGTAGTTTATCCAAATAGCTTATCTAACTAAATAACTTATCCAAAAAGCTGTTTGGCACTTATTTTATCCATGTGGCTTATTCAAAGAGCTTAAAAAATAGTTTATTCAATTAGTTTTTCTAAAGATTATTATTTTATGCTAATGGTTTATCCAGAGAGCTTATCCAAATAGTAGTTCAAATGGCTTATCGAATTAGCATATCCAAATTGTTTGCACAATTAACTTAGCCATTTATATGTTTGATAATTAGTTTTATCAATTTACTTAAAAATATCTTTTTGTTTCGGAATGCCATTTTCCTTCACTAACCATGAACAAAAACGGTCGACATGCAGAGCTTCAGTGAAACGGCTATTTAGTTAAGTCCTAACCTCGCTTGGTGCAACGCTAAAAAAATTTAACCGGGACTTTAACGTATAGTTACTTTTAACTGACGTTGTTGCAACTGGCTGTTAGTGGTAAATGTTCTGAAGATGCCATTATGGTACCACTGAAAATTTTCTATGCTAAGATATGCCTTGTAATATATCAAACTACATGTAACGACATGCCATGAACGAATATAAAAGATTAATTAATAAATGCGTAGATGGTCGATATTTATTAAGGGTTACTGGTAGTAATGCTACCACTATGGTAACATTAGAAATTTTCACTGCTAAGATCTGGCATGTAATATATCAAGCAATTTGAAACAACATGGCATGAACGAATTTATAAGAATAATTACACAATGTTCGAAGACTGATGAATTGGGTTCAGTGCTACCTGTACTACTGGTACCATTAGAAATATTCAATGCTAACTTAGTGCATGTAACATATCAAACAACAAATAACAAGGTGTCATGAATGAATACACAGGGTGTTCATAAAATGTAGGTTATTAATTAATATTAGTTATTAAATAAAAATGAAAAATAAAATAATAATTAACAATTAACAAACTAATTAATAAATAAAAAGTAAAATCAAAATAAAACTAGAAATATAAAATCAAATAAAAAGCTGACGTTTCGGATAGAGATTATCCTTTATCAAAGCAAAAAGGATAATTCTCTAAAGGCAATTAGAATATTACAGAATTATCCTGAAGTTAATTATCTCCTTCTATTCTCTAATATTCTAATTGCCTTTAGAGAATAGAAGGAGATGAAGCCAGAAACTATGGACACAGATTAACAAGAACAACAGGAAACCACTATTCCACATCAGATGTTTATTGCAACGTATGCGCATTTCGGCAGCCAAGCTGCCTTCCTCAGCGTATACAAGAACTTGATCAGACCAGAGAAGTTCTGTTCTGATAAAGTAGAAGAGTTACAGAGTCACTTATATAGTAAAAAACAGTTAGTTACAATCCAATTACAGAAATAAATGCAAGTTTAAAGTACATAAATTGAAACTACAGGTAGACGATGATCAATCAATCAGGAGTCATTGTTGTCCATGGTACGTTTATTCTTTCCATAGGTCAGTTTGGAAATATGTAAAAGTTTTGCCAAGTCTCTCAATTGTGTCACTGTTTAGTAAATTAGCAGGTTCTTCACTGGTGATGGCATACGACTCCAGGAAATTCAACAGTTTCGGGTCACTTGTGCTGTAGATAATTTCAAAGTCTTCAGGATTATAGTCATGTTGGCAATCTAGGATATGGTCAGCGAATCTCGATATTGCAAAATTTCCTTTCCTGACACATGCCAAATGTTCACCAATTCTTGTCTTGATTGCTCTCCGTGATTGCCCGTAGTAAACCGTATTACATTTGGCACATGGTAGATTGTAGACTCCTGGTCTATTTTCCTGCGGAATTATATCCTTTGGGTTCTTTATGTGTTTTTTAGTTGTGTTGGAACTCCTATAGACTATAGTAAGGCCAAATTCTCTTGCGATCCTCCTCATGCCCTTCTTTAGTTGTTGATTGTAGGGCAAGGCTAACACTCTTCCTGGGATGTTTCCTTTCTGTAGTGTGGTGATGTTTTCCAGGTGGATCTTGTGTTTTACTTTTTTTGGAGATGCTGTTAACTATTTCTTTCTGGTAACCGTTCAATCTGGCAAATTCCTCGATTGTTTTAAGTTCATTTTCTTTGCTTTTTGCGTTCAGAGGGATGACATGCGCTCTGTATACCATATGTCTAAATGCTGCTAATTTGTGTTGGTAGCTATGATTAGAATCATTTTTAATAAAATTTTGGACGAAATTTGCTTTCCTGTGGATGTCGTAACTTAGTTCCTCTCCTGATCTTGTTAATCTAATATCCAGAAATGGAAGGCTACCATTGGCTTCTACTTCCTTAGTAAACTTAATATTTGGGCAAAGATTATTAAGGTTGGACAAAAGGTCTCAACGTTTTCTTCTTTCGTATTAAAAATTGAAAATACATCATCCACGTATCTTAGCCAGACATTCGGAAAATATTTGAATTCTGTTAAGGCTTGGTTTTCTAATTTTCTTATGTAGATATTAGCTACAAAAGGTAATTTAAACTTGCATTTATTTCTGTAATTAGATTGTAACTAGCTGTCTTTTACTATATAAGTGACTCTGTAACTCTTCTACTTTATCAGAACAGAACTTCTCTGGTCTGATCAAGTTCTTGTATTCGCTGAGGAAGGCAGCTTGGCTGCCGAAATGCGCATACGTTGCAATAAACATCTGATGTGGAATAGTAGTTTCCTGTTGTTCTTGCCTTTAGAGAATTATCCTTTTTGCTTTGATAAAGGATAATCTCTATCCGAAACGTCAGCTTTTTATTTGATTTTATATTTCAAGTTTTATTTTAATTTTACTTATTATTTATTAATTACTTTGTTAATTGTTAATTATTATTTTGTTTTTCATTTTTATTTAATAACTATTATTTATTGTATTCCAGGGTTTTTCTGTCTCGTCCTTTTCTTCTATAAATATCCATTCATCGTAGGTTAATAATTACATAGTGTGATCCATACATCAATCTAAGCAAATCTGTCCAAAACTCAAAATTTATTATCTATAAAGATGACATCGTTAAGTGATTTTTGAAATTCTGCACCAACACTTAACATAATAAAGTGCGCTATGCCTCTAGAAATCGGTGGCAATTTTTGAGATTAAATGACTTCTTCCGCCGGCTTTTAGAAAACTTCGCGTGATGTTTAGACCCTTAAATTTGAGTTGTGAATATTTTGCATAAAGAACTTTAAGTTTGTCATCATGCAAAGGATCCTTCTAGGTATTTATTATCTTAAATTGCATGAACATCTTGTATAATTATAGTTACAAAATTTGCAGATTATCGAATATGAATCATGGGAACCTGTTTTAAGGTTTACAATAGCGATTCAAAATTTTGGAATTATGTTTCAAGTAGTTTATCTGACAGCGAGTTTCGGTACTTGGTTATGTTATTTCTTAATAGTTTATTGAATATCGATACCGTGGTATCGAATATTGATACCGATGAGTATCGAATAACTTTCAATACTTGATACTACTATCGAATATCGCTGTTCCTAGTATCACCAATCACTAGTTTATTCAACTCGACAATCGACAATCAAACTAGTTTATCCAAAAATCGGGGAAGATAACATTACTGACATCGTTGAAGTTAACTTCAAGGACATGGCTGGGCAAGCGATGTTTTAAGCGTTTCCTGTAATCAGAAGGGTTGTGGATATCAGACACCAACTGATTCTTGTGATTAAGCAACTTTGGGAGCATAGTCGTTATCATATCCTGTACAAACTTGCCAATATGCGTCATCCGTAGATCCTCATGGACGACATTATTGTTGGCTACTTTACGATCAAGTTTCACAATTGCTCTCAGATTAATATTTTGGAATGTCTGCAGCTCTTTCCACCTTGTTTTGCACACGGAAGCCCAAGCTAGCATACCATGAAGCAAGATCGTGTGGATGATCATTTTGTAGATGAGCAGCTTGTTATCAATGTCAAGAGTCAACGACCAAGTAACGCGATCATACTGAATTTGGCCCTCTTTGCCTTATTCAGCGCGTAGGAAACATGTTGATTCCAGGTGAATCTAGAATCGATCACCACACCAAGATATTTATATTCTTTGACCCAGTCGAGCTTATTTCCGTACAGGGTAAGCAAACCTGGGGGGTTTCTGCGTTTGTTTGTGAAAAACTTAGCCTTGCACTTGCCAACATTTAACTTCAGCCTCCATCTGTTGAACCATTTTTCGTAGAGATGCAGCGCTTCCTGCAAGCGAGAGATGGCATGGGCAGGAACACGGGCAAAGGTTAAGATGGCCGCATCATCAGCGTAAAAGTACAGTTTACACTTGTCGGGTTTGGGAAAGTCCTGGATAAAAAATTGAACAAGGCTGGTCCCGGAACTGACCCCTGTGGGACACCGGCTTTAACCACACGTGATTGGGCAATGCAGTCACCAATTTTTGCTCGAAAAGACCTGTCTGAGAAGAATGAGCGGACCATCATGATAAGGTCATCTGGAAATCTAAATTTTATCATTTTATAAATGACACCACCATCATGCCAAACCTGATCGAAGGCCTTGCAAAAGTCTAGGAAGATAATGCCACCATATAGAGACCTGTTAAGAGAGTTTTTTGCGTCGACAGCAAGCCGCCATATTTGCATTTGGCAGGAGTGGTCCGTACGGAAACCGAAATGCTCATCACGAATAAGATCATTGGCAGAGCAGAATTCATTGAATCTTTTAAAGTCTATCCGCTCTAGAACCTTAGACATAGTAGGTAAAAGGCTGATGGGCCTGTAACTTGCAGGCAATGAAGGGTTAAGGCCTGGTTTAGGAATACTTAGGATAATTGATTCCTTCCAGCCAGTAGGGATATATCCGAGTTTACAGCAGTCATTAATTAGTTTAACGATGTCAAGAAGTCCAATTTTTAAATGCATTATTTGTGATGCATCCATTCCAGCGGCTTTCTTATTTTTGAGTTTCTTGATGATCTCGACAATTTCCATCGGATAGATTGATCGCTCTATAGGAGCACGACGACCCTCATAAAAATTACAGCACACATCGCGAACCTCGCTGATTGCATGCTCTCCGTCAGCAACGGTTCACTGGCATCATTTCCCTAATTGTATGTTCGAGACTGGTAAGCCCGCTTGCAGCTTCATTTCGAGCACTCATAATCTCCGACTTTATCCATCAATTTTAGTATCCAAATTACTAATACTCTTGGCCAGCGTTTCCACCTTACGTTCAAGGTCTACATATTTGTTATTAAAAACCGTACGTAAAGCCTCTAGCTGTTCATTGATTATAATATCGAATGCATAGAATCTAGCATCCTTGCACGCGTCCTTATAAGCTTGATCACAAGGCAACTCTTTACCATCCGTGTATTTAACTATAATGTTAGCAGATTTCGATGCAGTGCCTGATGTCATCATGAAGCAGGTGTGGTGATGGGTTTTGCCGTCCTTTTGTTTAGTAAGTATACTTCACAGTTTTTAGGTTTATATTCTCTCTCAATTAAGTTTATTCAACTATGTTTTGTTACGTTTATAAGTCTCATTATTCTATGTTAGTCAGTCATATCTTAGTCAATCGTTGTATTTTCTGCTTTCATTAAGTTATTTATTCTTACCTTTTGGTGTACCCAATCATTTCTTTTCTTTCACTGTATTCTTATCCAATCAATGTTTGCTGTTTAACTTGTTTCTACACTTATCCAGTCATCTTATTTTATTATTGTACCCAAACAATATTACTAATTCCTTTTCTCCTGCTATTCGTTGTATGTTATCCATTCAAATTATTCCATTGTACTATATATATGCATATAAGGGCGAGAAGCATTTAGTGTGTATGCCTGGTAAAGCCGGGAATAAATGCCAAAACTAGTAGGAAACTCTGTCCTTCCGTTATTGTAAGCCTATTACAAAGTCTCTACCAATTTCAATCCCAATACTAAGGAATCTCAATCTAAAGATCTTTAATAGAAGTATTTATTTATCTTGCCTACTCTAAATTTTCTATTTTTATTGTTTCTTTCAGTTCTTCATTTCGTCCCTTGGCCGGTGAAATCCGAGTTGTGAGTGATTTTCCGCCACTTCCTTCATTGTCACCATCCCCTTCTAACTGCGACAAAAAGAATAACGTCTTCTTTCTCAAGACTCATAAATGCGCGAGCAGCACCGTACAGAACATTCTCATGCGCTTCGCCGATGAGAAGGAATTGAACATGGTCCTTCCACCCGAAAGCAATTATTTTGGCCATCCAAAACCATTCGAGCGTACGATGCCACTTCCGTTGCGCGAAGGTAGTACGTACAACATCTTCTGTCATCATATGCGTTTCGACCAGAACGAAGTAGAGGCGATCATGCCCGCAGACACCTTATATGTCAGCATCGTCCGTGATCCCGTTGACCTCTTTGAATCCTTGTTCTCTTATTTCGATTTGGGGGAGGCATGGAACATTGAACTGGAATCCTTGCCCTCTTCCCGGAACCAGGACTTCCCGCGCAGCTACGGAAAATTTGGCCGTAACCAGATGCTTTTTGATTTTGGCCTAGATCCGAAAAAATTCGACGATCCTTCGGCCATCCAGCGTCTCATCGAACGCATCGATCGCAGGTTCGATCTAATAATGGTGGCTGAACGGTTTGACGAGTCACTCGTCCTCCTGAAAGAACTTCTTTGCTGGGAGGCCGAGGATATTCTTTACTTCCGACAGAATGCTCGCATGGATGAAATGAGACGGTCAGTGAATTCCAGCGTACGGGCGTTTCTCCGCCGATGGAATGGTGGTGACCAGCGACTTTACGACCATTTCGTGAATGTGTTCGAGAGGCGAGTGCAAGAGTTTGGCACAGACAGAATGGCCCAGGAACTGGCCGAGTTGCGTCGTTGGAACGAGGATTGGTTTGCCCAGTGTGTCGAAAGGAAAGCTAGCTCTTCAGAACTGGCACCTAAGTATCGCAGCTGGAGTGCTAAGGTGTTCGGTTTCCATCTGCGTGATAACGTGCACAGCCGTTTATGTGAAAATCTGGCCAAGTCCGAGATTGCCTTCACCACTGAACTGCGTCGCAAGCACTTCAAGCGCCATGGGCCTAACTTCTGGGAATTGCTACTCAGTTTCATTCCTCTCATTAAGTGAAGTAAGAGGCAATTTTTTGCTACTGTCTCATCGTTCTTGAAGCTTCATTGCTAGTCATTCTACATAGGAAGGGGGATGTAATTAGTTAGACGATCTTCCTGTTTGACAATATCCAGCCATGGTCATTTCTTTTCCAAATTTCTTTTAAGACCCAAAATTATATATAGCTATATATGCATATATAGCTCCATAACGGTTTAGTTCCCTCTTCCCTACAAAAACTTTCCCTTCAGTATTAGACTTATGGAAGTAGATGATTTATTACTTTTAACAATTCCGTCTTCTACAATATAAACTTTCATATTGCTTATATGATTTATGTCATGTGAATCCTTATGAATTTTATTCCATGTAATGTATTCCTATCTAGATGCATCAGATCTATTTCTAGTACATTTCTAATTAAAAAGGTTTATAATTAATTCTGTTGAATGATAGTCGCCTCATTCAACTTAGGAATTGTCGCTCATAAATTTTTTTCCTCCTGTCATGATTGATTACACTGTACAACAGATTTGAACTTTAATCGGTCCTTTAGATGAAACTATGTGATTCTGTATAAACAAAAGATGCTTGATTCATATATCAAAACCACAATTTTCCATCACGTACCGTTTTTGTAGGAGACCCACTTCTCAGAGAAATGTAAAAGAGGTTTGATTATAGAAAACACAAGCAATGATATGATATTTTGGCCGTTTCCTCGTGTAGCTATCTGTTGGTGTGTCCCTGATAACAGACCAACGATATTCAGCTAGCATACTTCCATTCCATCGTTGAGTTGCGCTTGTGTGATTTCATGATGTGAACATGTCATAGATGTAGATGGTTGAAAGTCAGGATCTTGATGGTTTGGGTCATCGAAAGTGTCTTCCTCTGAATCAACAGTATATTTATCTGGAGCTGTAGGTAAAGCAAGATCTTCAGAATGAGGAACTGATCGCATAGCGCTTCTACTTGTATATGTGCTAGAATACAGATACGTAAAAAGCTAAAATGTGGATTTTTGGGAAAATGGTCCGTGGTAAACAAAAAATAATTACAAGTTCGTTATTTTTAGCCAAAATATACAAGAAACATTTTCATCTAAAGGACATTTTTCATGTTGTACAGAGTTTTTTGTGTACATTTTTTGTATACAGCTGTGATAATTTTCGCCACTGTATTGCTCAATAAAGGAACACGATGACTGTTTTGTGTTCTTTTCCCTGGCTTTATTCAATCTTTTTATTCTAACGTGTCCTTAATTAAATATTTATTACTTTGTTATTTAAACTTTTATAATCATTATTTGGTTGATCCATAGCTCGAGCTATACATTTTCCTGATAAGCACAGATTTGTTTCTTCATTTAACATTATAAATATCATCAATAAAACCCTTTTCAAAATTTTAAATAAACTTATTCAAAGGAAGATAACATCATTTGGAATCTTTGTAGCACTTGTTATTTGTGTTCCCAGTGGTACCAGGAACACATTTCTCCTGGTGTTCGTAAGCAAATCACGGACTACGGTTTCTTTACTGAATCCCGCTGTTAAATTAATTTTCTTGTACAATAATAATCGAGATTATATCGATATTTTTAAATGATGATTCGAAAGTAATTTTTATATATGTTTTTAACATGGTTCGTATTTACATTAACATTGATTGGTGATTCCTTCTGTTCAGTGGAAATGATGCGAAATAAGCATATCAGAAATAAGGGGCTAAGGGATATGGAACGCAAAAGACACTTGGCTATATTTCAACACTTAATATCTACAACTCGTACATACACTTATCAGCAAATAAAGAAAACGTAATGCTCAGGCCGTCCTCCAAAAAACCGGCTATTCCGCATGGGAAAATTCCGAAGCTGCCTGATAATTCGATAATCTCCGTAGTTTCCACAATTGTCCGTTTGTCGTTAGATGTTCGGGCTTATAAAATGCTCCAATTAGCGATAGGAAAATTGCATGGCATTGATGCAGGCGGGTATAGTGTTATTTTCTGCTATCGACGCAGTCTTCCTTTTTCCAATTCCGATTCTTTCTGCTATTTCCTTTCTATCGCCTTGATTCACATATGAAAGTTAACATTCAATTTTCAAATTTACTTACTGCATGCTCCCAATCTACTGCCCCCTTTTCCTCTTTTTTTTTTTCGTCTGACTTCTGCCCTGGGCTAGTCACATTTTCCCTTTCGATGTGGGAGGCCCCTTCTCCATTGGCCGTTCGCGAAGCATAGAAGTATCTTCTCTTATGATACCTCCGAATGGACCGTGACATTCTCCCAGGCCTTAATTGAAGCCTTGCCTGCAAATCCCTGAAAACTTCGGGACGATACCTAATATTACTTGTCCATTTTATATCGACATTCCCAATGAACGGCGTAACTTCAGTCCCCTTTATTCTGTTCTGGTCAAACGGAGGATTACTTTGCTTCCTTTGATGGCACTTCTGCGTTGTTATATTAAATAAAGGCCGTTTATTTACCTGCCGTAATTGTCTTTGAAGCACTTTAGAATACTGGTGAATTCTTTCATTACAACGTTTCTTAACTGTATCTGGCCATAACCACCGAGAGAGCGAATGCCATGAGCTATTATTATGAGTTTCTATAGAGTCTCAATTTTTGGGATAACCTTCCAAATTACAGTTTAAAGGCTTCCTAAACTTTCTTTGATTATTGCATTTTTTGCTGTACTGCTTTGTATACCAATAGTTCGATGATTGAAACTGTTAGCAGTTGTTTCTTTACTGTCGTTAATTTGCACATTAGTGACACTCACTTCCATTAATTCCCTGATCACTGAAAGGATATTTTTAATTTCAATTAACGTATCCTCTAATGACTCGGAGTACAGTAGTGTTTGCCCTGTAGTTGATTTACACTCAACTTCTTTTGCTTCAATGTCCGTGAGAGCTTGTGGGAAATTCATTCTGTCATTGCACAATTCAAAATTGTTCGGACTGACTGATGTGTTTAATAGATTTATTTTTCAGTTAACATTTTTTTCGTTAGACCTCTTTATAATTTGATGCTTTTCTGGCATATCAGCTAATTCTTGATTACAGGGCTGTTTGTTGTCTGGAACACTTCTGAGTTTGAAAGGACATTAGAAGTGTCCATTTTATTATGCATTTTGTCCTCAATCATTGGAACTATAGGATTAACCTGCAGTAACCCTTGCAAAACAACTAAGTGCTTGCTAGCGATCTCTGCAGTGAATGTAAAGAAAAAGAATTAGCTCCTGCATTAATTTGTGCATTGTCCGTTAGTAGCGATGGGCATGTGAAATCTACTGACTGTCCCATTTCACTTACACTTTCCCCGATGAAATCAACTTCAGAGTGAACAACTAAATTTATAACATATACCTTTTTTTCAACATTAGTGTAAAACTTTTTTTAATAAAGAAACTTTTTAAAATAAGGAAACCTTTTAAATAAGGAAATTACTTTATAATGAAAGTGGAATTTGGGTGAAACAATTTCTTTGGAAATATTGACTGACAGAACAACAGTTTTGATAAAACAACGATTTTGATAACATCAGGACTAAAAAATTTTGATAAGATCTCAATCTGTTACTATTATCTTTGAAAGCAGTTATGCGTTATAATTGCTGATAGTTCTTGGGTTATTGAATCAGTTCTTTAGTTTATTAGCCGTAATTGATAATCATTATTCTAGGTATAAATATAAAATACATATATCACTAAGGCATATAATGAAAAAGCCATAATACATCATATGATATTTAAACATATACTTGATTAACAATGTAAAGATATTCACCTAGTTGTAAAAAAAATATTAAAAATATAAGTCTTTGTTATGGTTTAAAGAGTAACTTTAACACTTTCACCACAGCATTTGAGTAGCACTACATTATATTGATGATAATAAAAAGATTTCATCAAGGGTTTGTCCGAGCTTGATTGTCCCCAAAACTGAATCCCAATCCCCCCCTCTGAATTGCGATGCTGATCCGCTGGATGGAAATGAAGTAGTTCGAGAGTGATTTTATGCCCCACTTACTTTCACAACTTCAGACCATCTTGTTTCCAGACGCCACTTGCCTCCACCGCCAACGGGATGAATTGTTATTGGCCAAATATTGTGTATATTTTTTCTTATTCTCTCTCACTCCGTTTCTGGCAGCAAGTCCTACATTGTTCGCAGTCTTCTCTAGTATTGAAGGGGCGAATGTGTCTATACATGTAAAGTCCCATAAGGGACATTTTCCTCTCGACCACGGGACAAGGGTGAGTCCGTCGGGTCCCTTCCCGTCTGATCTTGAGCAACCGGGTGGCTGCTATACGCAGGGGACGTCCGCTGATTGCAAAGCTCGTGAGATAACATCGTTGATGGTCGAGTGACGTGGACTGCGACCAGCTGAGTGTCGGCAAGAATGGCCATGAAGACCAAGGGAATCGACATCTGCGCCGCAAACGCATGTGTGTGGGCGAACAATTGCACATCCCAGGCGTAAAGCGTACGATGTCCGGAATGCCTCATTTGCTAAATGTAGCCCAAATTCAGGTGACGGCAATGCTTGCAACCAAGCTCCTGTTTTTTCCACAACGCATGCAAGCATGCACGCTTTATGAGCATCTGAAGAGGCTCTTTCCTTAAGAGCGGCGACTTTGGACTTGACGAGGGGCTTGTCCCATCCGTTTTGAGAATTTTTGTTAACGGGGAAAGGAGACGCCGACGTCTGCGCAGTCCAACTTCGCTCCACTTCTTAGGATGCCGTTTCGCTCTCCAGAATATGACTGGGATGTAGGTCTTGCGTGAGTGGTGCACAAAAATTGAAAGAAGAAAGGAAACACGGGATCGCGATGTCGGTGATATGACGGACGCCTAGTCCTCCGTCTGTTAATTGGCAGGCCCGACTGGATCCAGCTTTCATCCTAAAGCGAGCAGTTGAAAGCTTGCTCCAAAGTCCTCTTGAGTTCCTTTAGTAGAAGTTTTAAGTAACCTACCTTTGCGAAAATTAACAGTTTATAGCTTATCCGGTATTAGACACTCATGATGCAATATTGCTCTATGTACGGATGTAACACTTGTACTCTACATTTGTATAATATTGCGCATCGAATCAACTGGTTGAATTATGGTATATCGTTGGTCACTGGTTGAATGATGGTGTATTGTTTATAACAGTTGAGGATGTGAGCGTTGTCGGGAAATAGAGTTGATCATAAATACTTGTGGATTAGATACTTGGAAATATTCTATGGATGAGGTTTTCCCATGTTGATATCGCAGATTTTTTCGACACTGATCTATTCAATTTTCTAAACAGACACCAATTTTAACCAAATTTCCGTGTTGGTAAACACTTGTTTAGTTTAGAATGATTTAACATCAAATTATATTAAAATAATATTTTAAAACAATAAAATTATTGGTGACACGAGAACCTTTCGGAATATCTCTGATCCATTTTCAAGTGTAACTAAGTCAGAGTGGTCAACATATATAGTAGATAAAGCGTAGGTGGTGGAAAAACTATATATAAGGCTTTTAACATTTTAAATGGGGCAATCACATGGAAGTGTTAAGAATGGAAGGGGGAAAAGGGGAAGGAGTGAGAATAACTTAATTAGGTGGAAGGGGAAGTGGAAAGACCCACACGATAAATGGAAAAACGGGGTAAAAGGGGATGTAAGGGAAGAAGGAAAGAGCATAAAATATTTGGGATTTCCTAATCGGGATTGTGGTTGGTGGCTTTTTTGTGATGACCCAATGCATTAGTAATATTTCCACTGCTCTTTTGTGTGTTATAATTGTTGTGCTTAGAAGAGGTTTTCTTTGACCAGCATACGTTTTTTAACAATTTTCACAGTTGATTTTGTATACGACGTGCTTCTTTTGTATACAACGTGCTTCTTTTGTATACGATGTGCTTCTTTATGTTCATTTTTTATTTGGTGGAGAACAAAAATTGTTTAATGTTCCTGTTATTTTTCGGTATTAGTGTTATTTCATTAAATTTTGAGAAATTTTGTTTAACTTCGTGGAATAGATTCAGTGCATGGAAAGATAAGGGAAATCTTTGTTTGCTATATTGTTTGAGGGATTTTTGTCACTTTTTTGTTCTTTAATTGTTAGGGGGCTGGTACTAAAACGGGAATGTATAAAATATTGTATGAGTTTATGGGGGATATTATTACTAACTAGTTTATCTGTTAAAAATTTGAGTTGTTATGGGGCAAACCATGGTGAGCAGAGGTTTCTAATCCTGAAAATAGCACTCTTAACTGTGTTTTTAATTGGATGAAAGGGTTGATTTGAATTGATATGTGGAATATTGTTACCTTGGGTTGGTTGTGGAATAAGTTGAATAGAAGATTGTCGTTCTGCCTGGTTATGTTTAGATCAAGGAAGTTGATTTCATTTTTAGTCACGTATGTGGATGTGATTTGTAGAGGTGTTATCTCATGAAGATTATGTATTATGTTAGGAAAAGTCTTATTAGTATTAATGATTAGGATATCATCCACAGAACGTGCCCATAAGATGATATGTTGTGCTTGATCTGAATTATTTAAAAGTTTTTCTTCTATGTTGTTCATATAAACATAGGATAGGCTAGTTCAATAACACATGAACTATCAGTGATTCCAACACATAACTTATTTCAAACAAAATTGTTACAGAATGATATCTTAAAGAATTTTGATATTATCAAAATTGTTGTTTTATCAAAATTGTTGTTTTATCAAAATTATTGTTCTATCAATCAATATTTCCAAAGAAAAATAATCATTTAAAACTGTTTCACCCAAATTCCACTTTCGTTATAAGGTAATTTCCTTATTTACAAAGTTTCCTTATTAAAAAAGTTTTACACTAAATTTGAGAAGCAAATGTATGTTTTAAATTTAATTATCACTCACATACTTCAACTGTATCGTATATAAATATTCAGAGTGACCAGCTGAACCGTACCATGAATCTAATTTAACTTTACTGTCCGAAATTTCATCACCTAATTTTGGCTTATTTTAATTATTTTCTCTCTTAAACTACTAATTTCTAGTTTGCCTTCAATATTGTAACGACCCACTAGGGAGGTGATACAGGTAATTCATACTGTTTGGTTTTCTATCAGGTTGGATTCGAAATTTTCGCAATTACGTCCTTAGATTCGAAATGATTAATACTCGTTACTCGAACTTTGTTGGTCCCTCCTAAAACCTACGAGGGGTTTCTTTTATTCCCTAAACATAAACTCACACAACTTTAAACAATAGGACGTCACAGGCGTTAAGGTCAAACAAAAGAAAAATTAATAACGATCAAACTAATAAAAATTAAGGTAATCACTTAAATTGTCTTTTTTTCCACTTATTTCACTTTTAAATACACTATTCTGTCTAGGTCAGGAATAAAGTCTATACAGTTCAGATTAACGCTTTACTTAAATCAATCTTAATGTCATTAATCAGGTTAAGTCTTCGTGTAGGGAATGTTTGTCTTTGTCTAAAGTCTAATTAGGGTGAACCATTCTCTCAAAGTTTTCGTCACGTAAGTTTTTGTCTTTTTTCTTATCCGTTATAACGATTAAACACGTTTTAGATTCTATTACACACTCATATTTGCAAATCCAGTACGTTAACATTATGATTAAGTTTTCAATGCCTTATTTTTATTTTTCAGTTCTCAGCAAAGTAACTTTTCGTAGATTAACATTATTCTTTAACTAGTTCGTAAGGCTAAGGGCTTTCTATTAGGCTACTTTCTTTTCCCTATTTTTTTTCTTTCTTTTCTTTCTTTAGGTTTTAGTTCATGCTTCGTATGGGTGACACATTAGGTAAGTTCGTCACGAGGGGGGTGCCTGGGCTAAGTTAGACAACTGACATCACCGGTCGTGGATACTATTTTGGCTGGGTATCAAAGGCCTGGACTGAGTGGGGGGGGAGGGGTCTAAATCATTCACCTTAACATTTATACCAGGATAAAGGTAGGGGTACGGTTAGTAAAGGAATGCTCATCCTAGTCCCAAGGAAACGAGATAATATTTCATCTGGGTAAATTTTTTAACACAGTTCTTGTTTGTGACTTTTAAAACTGCCTTAGTACAGGGTCCCCAAAACGAAATAAATAAAATGATATTATTTTTTTTAGCTGTCCTTTCATTATTGGCATGGCAAATGTCCATGGCGTTGTTGGTCGATTGAGGCTCGTTGGAAGCCAAGGTCGATTTTCTTTGACGTTCTCAATGTCTACTTATCTCGTTAGTTCTCTACGCTATTTCGCATTTCACGATAAATTCGTTTGTCCTGGTCAACGAAGCCGCACAAGTCCTCCTGGTTGAGCTGCTTGTTGTCCTATATCCCTAATTCCACTCCGTTTTCTTTTCGTCTTATCCGTTTTCTGTTCTTCGCTTGGCAACGGCAACAATCCAATCCGAGAAAAAGAAAATCGTCAGTAATAGCAACATTGTTAGGTAAGTCTCGCATTGTTAAGTGTCCTTTAAGGGTGACATTTGACAAGTAAATTCGAATCAAGGTATTGGTATCATCATTTCCGGGAAATAGTAGCTCAAAGGGGTAGACCAAGAATTTTTTCTATCAATTGAATTAGACGATGATTCGGGAGGGTGGAGGAACCGCTATAATAAATAAATTTGCGAAGAATACAATTCTCTGAGCATTCGTACGCCGCTATTATGAAGAAGGTAGCCTTTACATTTCCAAGCTGCGACATTAAACTCTTTAGCACTTTCAGAATGAGCAGATGAAACAGCTGATTCTAGCGGTATATTTTTAACTTTACACTCATATACTGACATGCTAGAATTTTTTTCATTACTAATAGCTGCCAGGTGGTTGCTTTTGTTTCACTTTTGTTTTTCTTTTTCGTTTCTTATAATCTGTTATCGTATCATTGACGATTAAGTCCTCAAATGTTCTAAACTTCTAATACTTCCTTCTCTAATACATTCCTGCACAGGTTTTGTGAAGGCATTAACGTATGAATCAATTGTCTCTTCCTCATAATGAGAAATTACCTGCTTTGCCGGAGAAGCGTATACTTGATTAAAGAGCATTATGCCTTTACCCTTGTAAACTGTTTTTCCAAGATTTTTAGCTTTGAACGCTCGTTTTCTAAACTAGCGGAATTTAGAGGCTGACTACTCATACAGTCAGTATTATTGGTTCCTACCACTTTAGCCATAATTCTGGATTTAACGCTAGCAATTAACGATCAGATAATTACCTAATTGTATCCGTTATTTTGAACTGAAATAATCACCAATCTCGCTCAAGCATAAGGGAATCCAAATAGAAATATTCTCTCAGTACGGTCGCCACAACCGTTGTGAGCGCAGTAGCTCAATTCCTCGTCGAACGTCGATGCTTGAAGAACACTCACAATTAATAAACACAGAACACAAAAATTGCTTGCTGGAACAGAGGCCAAATCGTCACTAGCTCCTTATTTCTGTGACGTGTGCAGTGGAAATGATGCGAAATAAGTATATCAAAAACAAGGGACTAAGGGATATGAAATGAAAAAAACACTTGGCTTTATTTCAACACTTGATAACTTGATTACAACTCGTAGATGCACTTATTTAAGCAAATAAAGAAACCTTAACATAATTCACTAATACAGCACACAAATATTTCTTTATATCACACAATTGCAGCATCAATAATATCTTGAGCTTGCGATGAATTACTAAGAACACAATTTGCTCATAGCATAAAATAACGCTTAAGCACTGATGCATGCTACACATATAGATACTTTTCATTCATTATACACTAATACCAAAATTAATACAAACAAGAGAGTGGCACCACTAACCACTGACTCGTAAAGCATGTAGGTGCCTTAGGATGGTGCACAGTAATACCGGATGCAACAGGTTAGAAGCTGAGCTGACGTTAAACGCTCAAGTTTTAGTCACAAGTACAAAAATGGGAGGCTAACCGCTACTTAGTTGACTGAGCTCCAAGGTCATTGTGATAGCCGTAGAAATTTTCGCAATTCGTAACGCCCAGGTCGTCCTCCAAAAAAACGGTAATTCCGCATGGGAAAATTTCGTAGCTGCCTGATAATTCGATAGTCTCCGTAGTTTCCACAATTTTCCTTTTGTCGTTAGACGTTCGGCTTTGTATCATAAAATGTACCAAGTAGCGATAGTAATATTGCATGGAATTGATGCAGGCGGGTATTTCCCACTATCGACGCAGTCTTCCTTTTTCCAATCCCAAATCTTTCCGTTAATTCCTTTCTATCGCCTTCATTCACATACGAACATTCACATTCAATTTCCTTGTCTTTACTTACTGCGTGCTCCGAATCTACTGCCCCCTTTTCCTTTTTTTTCTGATATTTACGCCGTGGGGTCGTCACGTTTTTCCTTCCGAGGTGGGAGGCCACTTTCTCTTCGGCGTGGTCTTCGAGATATCAGGCCTCCGCATCGAGCTTGAAATCGCGTCTCGAGGCATTTTTAACTTTTGACCGCTAGTTGTTTATCTCTATGGCTTGTTTGTCGCTCTTCAGGGCTATAGAACAACAAGATACTCTTGTCCTCATGCTACTTTATCCGACTTAAAATTTTACCTTGAATTCCCCATAGGATTTCCCTGATGATCCTCTCTAGCGTTAAAAAGTTGAACTTTCGCTGACACGAAGGAAAGCATTGAAATGATACGCGAAGCGGAGGCCTAAGATCTCAGAGGCCACGCCTTTGGGGAACTCTTTACTATTTTTTCTGCATCGCTCTCCGCGAATCTCCGAGCTCGAGGAGTATTCACATCCAACGTCAGGCCGTTCGCGAAGCATAGAAGTGCCTTGTCTTATAATACCTCTGAACAGACCATGACATTATGATAACATTAGGCCTTTCGGTTCTCCAGACGGTTTTTCCTTGTTACTGTTATCTTATGACTGAATTTTTTATTATCATTACTGTTATTTTTATTATTCGTATTATTTAATTATTTTGTGTTTTTTATCATGTTTTTTCTTGTCCGTTCATTTAATTATTAAGTAGCGGAAGAATGAAGCTACTTATTGTTTTCAAAATGTCCGTCCGTCTGTCTGTCCGTCCGTCCGTCCCCTTCATAATTTCCTCATAATAATGAGGTAGAAGGTTGAACTTCGGAATGTAGCTTACTATGGGCATGTACACCTTCACTATTTAGTTTGGTTTTGATTGACCCACTGGGGTCGGAGTTGCGGGGGCGGAAATTAGAGGGGACCAAAAAGTCTACCCGTATTTATGCATATGAAAGAGTGAAATTCGGTAGGCAGATTCCAATAAGCAAGATCAACATTACTGTAAAGTTTGAGCCAAATTGTCCCAATAGGGTCGGAGTTGTGGGTATCAGAGTTACCTGGTGTTTAGAACTATGACAACATATGGCATGTCATATATCATTCGATCGGAAATGATGAGAAATGAAGAAGATACTCTTTATCATTTTCTAAATACTACGTTCGAAAAAATCAATTTTTCCATTCACACCCACCCGGCCCACCGCGGGGGGGGTAAAAATTGCGGATAAAAGGGTAAAAATAGACGACCTCAGCGCTTCCGCTAATTTCTTGTTTTCTTTTGTTTTAAATGTTTTTTCATTAACCCTATTCTGGACTTAGACCTGTTGGGGTACAAGATTGGGTTCGACCTCCCAGATTTTCCCCTTGTTATTACATTATTAAGCAGCGGAAATATGGAGCTACTTATTGTTTTCACGATATCCGTCTGTCTGTCCGTCCGTCCCCTTCATAATTTCCGCATTTTTTGAGGTGGAAGGTTGAAATTTGGAATGTAGCTTACTATGGGCAAAGGCACTTTCACTATTTAGTTTGGTTTTGATTGGCTTAGTGGGGTCGGAGTTTCGGGGGCGGAAATTAGAGGGGACCAAAAGTTCTACGCCTATTTTTGCATATGCCGGTCCCTCTAAGCAAGATCAATATTACTATAAAGTTTGGGCCAAATTGTCCCAATAGGGTCGGAGCTATGGCGTTGCAATCTCTTGGTCTTTAGAACTATCGCAACATATGGCGTGTCATATATCATTCAATCGAAAATGACGAGAAAGGAAAGACGATAGGGTTCTTTTATATTTTCTAAATACAAGGTTCGAGAAAATCAATTTTTGATTTTAAAAAATGGGGGGTTAAAAAGTGCAGATGAAGGAATAAAAAAATTGATGGTTAAAATGGGGGGTTAAAGAAAAAGGATAGATTGATGAACTCAGGGCTTCCGCTACTTTCCTATACCTTCCTTGGGAGGCTTAATTTCTTGTTGCTATTATTATTATTGGAAACAGTTGTTGATTAACTTTGGAATGATCAAAAAATCAATTCTTATATGGAAAAATTATTAATCATAGTTGAAATAACGTATAGTAAACTGTAAAATAAAATTCTAGGCCTCCCGGTACAAGCCAATCCGTTTTTTTCCTAGTTTGTAATGCGCATGCTCAAACCATCTGGTGAGAGAGACGTGCATAACTGATTGGCAATAGCAGCATTAGATCGGCCTAGACTACGCAATTTCTGTTAAAACTTACATTTTCATGATGGAAAACGCAGAAAACTAGTCATTACAAATAAATTTTATTCTTGCTCTTTTATGCTCGTTCATAACGTGGAACTTCATTACTTGAACGAGAATAAATGAACCTGTTTGGAACGTAATCTGGATGGTTTTCTTCTGATGGCCACCCTACAGCAGTAACTTTAAAAAATATTAGACGCGAACCCGGCCCTGACCATAGTCAGATAGGGATGTCCTTCTTTTCCCCTTCTGTACATCTTTTATTTGAAACCATTATTGCAATTTTTGAATCGCCACAGATATCTTTGAAGATATGATCTACCAGCTGCAAGACGCTGGCTTATGCGCATGACGTAGTGCTTTTTGCGTCGGGCGTAAGTAGTAGATAAGGACATGATCGGGACGCAAATTAATGAGGTGGGCGTGACCACACCTGTTTAAGGTGTGGTCTTTATTTTTAGTGGTGGTGGCAGTCCTTGTTTTGGGTGTGGTCCTTTTTTTGGGCGTTGCTCCTTGTTTCGAGGTGTCGTTCATTTTTTGGGTGTTGGTCATTGTTTTGGGTGTTGGCCTTCTGTTCTAGGCGTTGGTCCTTGTTGTTGACATGGTCCTTAATTTTTGGTGGTGGTCCTTGTTTTGGGTGTGGTCACTAATCTGACTGCGGCCGTCTTCTTGTTTAATCACGTGATTGAGACCATGTTCTGATTCCTTAAGGCTGATGATAATAAAATTAATTTCATATTCTTAGTTATGCACAGGGTTTGGGGCTTCACTGCAAAAGTGGCTTTTTGTGATTTTGATCTCACAATTTAAGTTACTCATGGTGTGGTATATATACCTACATGTACTAATATGATGCGTGTTATACATACTGCCACCTCAAGTTGTTTTTACCTAATTACTAATTATCATTTTGTTTCTACCACAACCAAATTTTTCCCGTATTACTTTACACTCTCTTCTAATTAATTACTTCTGTTTCAAGGCGCTCAGTTTGTTTTTTAAGTTTCAATTAATTTTTAAAAACTGTATTCCATTATCTCGTTTGAATGGTTGTTTGTTTTCTCCCACAGCCTGTTGCAGTGTTTGACAGGTGTCTGAATTCGCATATACATGCTTATAAATAAAACTAGGTCACACAACCTGATGTAATGGTCATATTCACTAAGTTTTTTAGCTTATTTTAAAGCTGGGCTGTTTGAAATTTGTTTTATTTTCATTTTTGCCTCTCTCACTGATTGCGTTTGCTCTACTAATATTAATTTTTGATGAACCGAATTTGTACTGATTCTGCACGCGTACATATACTGAATTCTTTAGCCAAAATTTCATTCATTAAGTCACAGTGTTCAAAAAAATTAAAGTTTCGCACGGTTGGTCAGCTGGTTGGTTGGTTGGTTAATTGGTTGGTTGATTGATTGGTTTGTTATCTAGAGTTTGAAAACATGCAATTCACTAAATTACCAAACACTGTCACACATTACTGTTATGGTGTTGCATGGTAGTAATTCTGCAACCAAGTTTGAATCTATTCACGACGGGATGGTAGTATTCACTTTGCTACAATCTCTCTAATCAGGCCGCATTATGATGTAGTCAAGTGTGCATGTATGTGACAAAATAAATATCTTGTTTTGACAGCCCGGGAACAAACGTTCCCCAAAGTCAAACGGCTCAACATTTTTACACAACAGCATAGTTAAGGTTTAACATCCACT
>JAHWFO010043940.1:336900-357240 GCA_023313115.1 Rhysida immarginata | reverse complement strand
GATCACAGCAAATTGTTTCAGACATATATTAGCAACGAGAAGCCTGTATAACCTCAATAGTGTTGAAAAACAGGAAATTTGTAATATTAAATACACAATTTTAGCTTAAATTCACATAAAAGCAACAACTCACTTAGATGGTAGGGCTTGTCGGCTAAAAAAGGAACTCTTGAAAGACAATTTTTCTTTTTTTCAAACAGACTCAAGTGGACGGAAACGAAAGAATAACAAACAGTAAATTGATGTTAAAGAGGATAAAAAATTTGATTAAAACAAAATTTCAGTCGAAAGAGTAACAAGGCCCCAAAACGAATGCAACTGCCTCTAGTCAGATAGGGGTCACCGATGGATAGATAGCACCAATAGACAGATAATAGCGAGCCTATCATTACATTGGCCCTTCTTAGTCAACAGAACAGTGTGTTGCTAAAAGCAACCTTCGGAGTTCAAAGCGGCACGCTGGCATTGTTTGAGTCAGTTCGCAAAGCGTTTGCCACGCCAAGTGCGGGCAGAAATTAGGAGGAGGAATGTGTAAGCGAATGAGCGACCTGTTTATACAATAGACCTATGAGCCACTAAAAACCAAACGAGGAAAAAGAAGACCTCAAACTATCACGTATCTTACAATTTCGCTGTCTTGCCTTCTAACAAAACAGCCCAAAATAACCAAACAATAGAAAAAGAGTAATGAAGTCTGCTTCAATAAGTAACAATATTGACCTATGCCCCTCAAAAATGTGAACTTAGTAATACCTTAAAAGCGAAATTTGCACTTAAACATTTATTATGTAATACATTAAAAGTAAAGTTGGAATTTTGTTTTTTTTTATTTTATTTTTAGTACATCAGTTCAAATTATAGGGAATAAAAAAAACAATCAGTAAATAGTAACTAAAAACTGAAAAACCAGTAAACTTTTCACCATCATCATCAGTATTATTTGTAATTATTTTTATAAGAAATCAATGCAAAGCAGAAAAAACAGAGATATGGAAATGTGGAGATAAATTTTCCAAGGAATGACCGCGAGAACTAAGAAATGAGCACGTCCTACTGCACATGTGAAACAATAATGCTATTGTATTAAAATTGAAACACTAGCAAAATGCTGCAACCCTACGAACGAGACAAGGATTTTTAGCTTAGATTTGTGTGAGCCTTGAATATAACTGTTGTCGCTGCTGTTCACCACTCAGATACACTAGGCTTTGTACGGCCTGTGGGATAACAATTACGTACAATTTTTGTAAATAGGAAAGTTTTAATTTAGCCGGAAAGGCACAAAACGAATGGGGGAACACCAATGCATCATAAGCAAAACATATATCACATACCTGTGCTAGAAAATGCAAGGAATTTTAGCCCGGAATAGCTTGAACACTGACCGTAGTGTCAAACGGTGCTATACTCCTCCCGCCTAGCCCTCCAAACTGTGTGATAACAAGAACATACGTTTTTTTTTTGTTGTTTTTTTTTTTGTTAATACGCCAGATTTTAATTAGATGAAAAAACTCTGAAAGTAATGTGAAAACGTCAATGCAGCACAAACAAACGTTTTTGAAATACCCTGAATTGTCAGATACGTAGATTTTTAGCTTGAATTAGCCTGTGTGTCGAACGTAGCGACTGACGTCGCTGTACACCGCTATTAGGTCTCGTGCGAACACCTCGACATCAACTGTGTGCAAATATGTTAGCGGGAGAGAATTTAATTAGGATAAAAAACAAAAACAAAACGATGAAACAGCAGGGTAACCCTAACAAAGTACAGAGAAAAATATCACATATATCTTTGGCTGAAGAAACAGTGTTTTTAGCAAACACAAACACGTGAACAATACAACCATGAACGAACGCGCTGAACAACAACGCCCCAGCGTCCGTGGCCTATCAGCAACCACCACCCACGCATGAGCACACACTGGCGCAACACATCGTAAATGGGCAGTGAAACGAACATACACCCCATGACAAACCTTTAAAAGTAAAAATCAATGTAATTAGACAGAAAAACAAGCCATCGAAGACACGTCATTGAGAAAGCATGCCTGAGAAGCAACGTGGACGTGAGTGCCTACCCGGAATCACGATGCTCACATACGCGAACGTCATCAACTCGTGAATTGTAGAGTGACGCAAAACGAAACACAGTCCACATACAGCCTTTATTAAGCAAAACTTATAAAATTCAAACTGTAAAACAAACAAACAAGTGCGCGACTTTGAGAACTTAAAGACTTGTGACGAATGATGTTAAAACATCGCATGTGACTACAGCCTTAAATTGAATACACACTTCTTGCACTATAAAGAGTACGAAGCATATCACTCTCGTATCCTAATACCGTAAGTGAACATAAAAGTTGTATACTGTATGAGAGAGAGAGAGAGAGAGAGAGAGAGAGAGAGAGCAAAAACAATTTTTAGAATACAATTTTAAACAACGTCTTGCAGACTTGTATTGGTTATGTAGGAGGAGTGAGAAAGAGAGAGAGAGAGAGAGACAGAGAGAGAGAGAGGGTGGGTGACTGAATATTGCGAGGTTGGGGAATCAAACAACGCGTTTATCAACCTCTGTGAGCCAAAGTTGTGCAAATTTGTATAGAGAGAGAGAGTCAAGTATGCCTCAGCAACATTGAGAAATGTAAAATTTGTATTTACTTACTTACTTACTTACTTTTCAAACCCGCTTATCCGTTAGGGTCGCGGGGGCAGCAGCCCTATGGAGGATCTCCAGCGATCGCGATCTTCCGCCATCAGGCGCATGTCCTCCCTGGTAATATCCAAGCGACTCGAACCCAGATTCTCCATGTAGTCTAGCCACCTGGTTCTAGGCCGACCCCTTGTTCTCTTACCCACCGGCTTGGAAAATAACAACTGCCTAGGAAGACTAGTTTGCGGCATCCGTATCACGTGGCCATACCAGGTTCAACCAGGTTCAACCCTGAGAAGAAAAAACAACCCTTCATGCGAGCAAAGGCAATCAGTGAGAGAGTCAAAAATGAAAATAAAAAAATTTCAAACAGCCCAGCTTTAAAATAAGCTAAAAACCTTAGTGAATATGACCATTTCATCAGGTTGTGTGACCTAGTTGTATTTATAAGCATGTATATGCGAATTCAGACACCTGTCAAACACTGCAACAGGCTGTGGGAATGCAACCATTCAAACGAGACAACGGAATACAGTTTTTAAAAATTAATTGAAACTTAAAAAACAAACTGAGCGCCTTGAATCAGAAGTAGTTAATTAGAAGAGAGTGTAAAGTAATACGGGAAAAATTTGGTTGTGGTAGAAACAAAATGATAATTAGTAATTAGGTAAAAACCACTTGAGGTGGCAGTATGTATAACACACATCACTTTAGTAGGTATAAATACCACACCCTGAGTAACTTAAATTGTGAGATAAAAATCACAAAAAGCCCCTTTTGCAGTGAAGCTTCAAATCCTGTGCATAACTAAGAATATGAAATTAACTTTATTCCTCATCAGCCTTAAGGAACCAGAACATGGTCGCAATCACGTGATTACACAAGTTAACCAAGGAGACGGCCGCAGTCAGACCAGTGCCCCACCCAAATACAAGGACCACCACCAAAAATTAAGGACAGATGTCAAAAACAAGGACCAACGCCCAGAACATAGGGCCAACGCCCAAAACAATGACCAACATCCAAAAAATGAACCACACCTCGAAACAAGAACCACACCCAAAACAAGGGCCAACACCACCACCACCACTAAAAATAAAGACCACACCTGACATAACACCCCAAAATTAAAAAAATGTCAGGTAAAAAATTAAAATGAAAAACAAATTTTAAAAATAATCCTATCAGTTGTGACGTCACAGAAAAAACCCAGCACGTGACCCAAAAATGGCTGCCTGTGACATCAGGAAGGGGGTGGGTGGTCACATGACGCGAATACTGCACGCTGATTGGTTGAATTCGGGTCACGCCCACCTCATTAATATGCGACCCAATCAAGTCCTTATCTACTGACGTATATTCCTTGAAGATCTTTATTGAAATATTCCACCACTTAATACAATACCCATTTCCATAAAAGTTTGGACAATATGAAAAATGCAAATAAAATAAGATTGACTAAATATATATTAGCAAAATTAAAAAACATACATGCGTTTGAAGTGGCTGAAATAAAATATGTACAATCTATAAATAGCCATCTCTTTTTTGGTGGTATATAAATTTTTAAAGAAATTGCCATTGGCAACACGCACCATAATAGTTGGAACGGAAGGAAAAGACCGCACCGGAAGCCATAAAAGTGACATGAATATTCTCGAAACTTCTGGAGAACATTACGTCTTAACTTTTCCCTCTTTAAATGCCACCTGCAATATGCGGCCACTCATTTACATGACAACATGGGTTGAGGCAAGGCAGTGGGTCAAGATATGCGCAAAAGAATAATCCAAAAATTTAGAAGCAACGTATCTCAGCATGAAATAGCCAGGAATCTTGGACTTTCATCATCTACGGTTCATGGCATTAATATGTACAGGGCAAGTGGAAATACCACCATTTGTAAAGGAAAAGGACGAAGACCAATTCTGACTGCTCGTGATCTTCGGGTTTTCAGACGCCATTTCATTAAAATTAGGCATTTAACAGTGACAGAAATTGCAGAATGGGCTCGTGAATTCTATCAAAAATCTTTATCGTTGAATACCGTTTGCCGCTACATCACGAAATAAAGTTGAAGCTTTATTATGCAAAACGAAAGGTGATTGTAAACAACTGCAGAAACTTAAGCACCTGGCTCGGGCATGCACCCATCTGAAATGGACTCTGACGCACAGTGGAGACGTGTTTTGTGGTTCGATGAATTTACATTTACGGTTGTTGTTGGCAAAAATCGTCAGCGGGTACTTAGGACGAAAGAGAAAAAGGACAATCCTGCCTGTTGCTGACTTGCTGTACAGAAGCCAGCTTCAATAATGGTCTGGGGCTGCAAAAGTGTCAATTGATTGCGAAACTTGGACATTTGCATCAGCACCGTTAATGCACAAGCATATATTGGAATTTTAGAACATATGTTGCCTTCTTGGCGACGTCTTTTTGGAACCCGTCCCTTTCTATTTCAACAAGATAATGCTAATCCCCACACCGCTTGCATTACAGGAGAGTGGCTACACAATAGACGAATTCGGGTGTTAAAATGGTCTGCCTGCAGTCCTGTTTTGTCCACAAAAGAGAATATACGGCGAATTACCAAGAGAAAGTTATGTTAACGTCGACCCTGAGCAGTTCAACAGCAGAAAACTTTCGTACAGCAGGAATGGCAACAAATTCTCATTGCAACGGTACAGAAATTGATATCATCTGTTTCTCGATGGCTACAAAGTGTGATCAGAAGAAAGGGGGACGTCACCCAATGGTAATTCGCCCACTGTCCCAACATTTTTGGAGTGTGTTGCAACCGCCAGTTCGCAAAAAACCTAATATTTATCATTATTAATTAAATTTTTGATTCCAAAATGCTTAATACCTACCCAATAACTTATATTCTTTTGAAATAAAATGAATCAATACATCAGTGTATCAATATTTTTGCTGTGTCGCATATTTTCACCCTGTCCCAACTTTTTTTGAATTGAGGTTTGTACTTTGATGGGGAGTTCCATCAATATCCTCAAGTCTAAAGGTATTGCTATTGGGAACCGGACTGTGGACTATCTTAAGAATTTCTCAATTACATGCTGTGGCCGTATTGTGTTAGGAAAATCGAAAATGGACTTTATGCACTGACGAATTGAGAAGTGCATCACTCACCTTGGCGAAAACTTTCGTTTTTGAACATCGATGTTTGTCAAGGTGAGATACATCAAGACACATGTGTTTCCTGTTTTAACATGTAAGTGCCTATTTATCTTACATTGCTATAAATCCCGCATGAGACTATGGAGTGCGATTGCAAACTGTATGTGGGGGATGACTGTTCTGCAACTTCATCCATTAAGAATAGCATTCCACTTCATTCCCTTTGAGAGAGGGGGGGGGGGGGGTTAGGCCTACCTGACATCAAGCAATATCTTATTGCCGCCAGATTGGCTGCAATGATTCGGGTAATTCTTTTTCCTCCCCTATGTGGGCGTATTTTTTTCTCACATTTAAGGTTTTTCTTTTAGGTGAATAGGCTTCCTTACCTCCCTTGTTGCCAGTGGTTATTATATCGTGATCTACCGAACATTAACAAGACCTTTTCTCTCGATATTGTGACTATTTTACCCATGCTACGCTGTATAGACCCACAATATTGGGGTTCGTTACGTTTTTCGTGGTTTTTCCAGCAGGTCGACCCAGGGGAATCAACCGACATCTTTCGATTTTCCCAGGGCAACAGTTCTAAAGCTTCTGAAGTCATTTGCTTTTGAAAGAAAATTGTTTAACTATCAATGGCGACTGCTGCATCATGGGTTTTTCCTTACAACGTCTTCATCAGTGGAGGATGGTCGAGTCTGCTGGATGTTGTCACTGCAACGTAGCTGAGATCATCAGCCATATATTTTACGAGTGCCCGTATGCGAAGTCAATCTGGGATCGTTTCAAGCAGCACTACGGGCTGACACATTTCTCGTATCAGTTCGTGCACTTCTTAATTAATGATTCCATCGGCGTGGTAGTAAAACCAGAACTAGCAATTGCGATCGCTTTCATCAAAAAGAACCTTGGCTGGGCTGATGGGTCGATCTCAAGGATATCCTCCAAGAGTCTCAGTCGTGTGGAGGAAAGTGGCCGTTCAGCTTCGTTCCTTTATACTCCTTGAATGGTCACGGCTAGGTCCCTATAAGTTCAAAAAACGCTTCGCATCATCTAAGTGTTTATATGAGGTCATCGGAGGAGACCGGACTTTTCATCTTACATTCCCGATGGCCTTTTGATCTCTTGCCGAATGCGAACAGGCCTCGTTTTTGAAGCGCTTGTAGAAGGCATGTGCGACTAGGCGTTTAGACTTTCCAGTTTTTAAGATTCAAGATAGGCGTCTACTGAGGCTACACCATCAGCCTTAGTTCCAACAGCAGCCAGGAAGACAATATTCTTTGCAGGAATGAAATTTCTCGATATGATAAATAGAAGGCAGGTGAGAGCAATATTTAATTTCTGTTAAGAATAATAATTTTTGCTCTGCCTTAGAGAAATTTCCAAGAAGACAAGGAAGGAAAATTTCACATGCAAATTCTCGAGTTTTTTTAAATCTGTTAAAACATGTGGAGAAATTTCGATGCCCAATAATTTGCCTTCTCGCTCCAAGTTTGAAACTCTATCTTATTCTTTCTCCGATCAGCATGCCCGTTATCCTCGCCAAAATTTGAATGCCAGTAATTCATTGATGGTTCATCGAAGCGTGCTACGCGAGGGTTGTTCATGTAAAGGAAGCAGCACCTCAATTTCCCCCATTTCATTAGCTGCTATTACATCAACGGAACCCTCATCTCAGGCAGACTAGTCTTGTCCGTCAAATATTTATTCTATTATTTCCTTCCCTAACGATAGAAATCTCATCCATGGAATGGAACGTTTCTTCAAAGAGAACGAGTGACGCTATCGGATTTGGAAAGCCACAAAGCGACTGCAGCCCAAGACGTTGAGCTTCGAAACGAACTGAGAACAGGTGTTTCAGTGGCGACTTCAGCAATTCCTGCGGATAAGAGCGACAAGCTTTCAACTAGCGTAATTTCACCCGAAAGTAAGCGGACGGAAACCAGTCTGAGTAGCGGCGAAGACTGCAGGAGAAGTAGCGGTTTCAGTATTCAAAATTATTCTTTACTCTGTTCGGCGTCTACTACATTTTGGATCATCCGCAATCGCCCTGCAAGCATAAGAAACAATTTCACCCAGCCATCCTGGTTACTGCGTTATTTATGATTTATGTATTTCCTCATAAGATCAGAATAGTTCTTATCCTAATGCGTGATATTTTATGTTTGCTTTCGATCAGATGATGATTGGCGTAATAATGGTCGTTCATGTTCTAATTCCAGTTTCGTTCGTACATTCAATAGGTCGATTCCAACCGTGACCTCTAAGATTGCCACGTTCAGTGTCAGCGGTGCCGACTTACCTCGCGTTCTCCCACGTTGGTAGACTGGTCGGACGGACTTACCTCGTTTAGATCATAACGATTCGAAGGCCAGGGAATAGCTAAATACAATTTGCGCACTCTGCTCATTCATTTCTTTATTATTATCAGAGTAATTAATAATTATGATACTAGTTGTGATTAATATTCTTAAAAGAAAATACTGTATTCAAAGTATTCTTAAAAGAAAATACTGTATCCATTTTACTTGTTCATTAAAATCTTTAAATTCTTATGAAACAAACTTCCCAACTCTGGTACCATTTTGTACCTCTGAGGTTACTAAATAAGGAGAATTAATTAAGAATAACTAAAAGTACGTGACACTGGGCCAAGTAATCACCGAGAGAGAAGGCCTCCGCAATGAAACGTAATACATTGGGCGAGGTCAAAAATGCTAAAACCGAGTTGAGTTAGTGAAGAAAATCATTGTTGCTACGATAGTCAACAATACGTTAACAATCGAACAATAATCATTGCCTCACCAACCCAACTCGGTGTTTGTATTTTTGACCTCGCCCAATGTTACATCATAAAAGAAAGGGTTTCTATAATCATTTATATAAAATCGGCGACGGTAGACGTTATCAGAACAAATAAAAAAATCTAACAATGGGTTATTTCCCGATTATACAATCGGGTGAGTTCGCTTCTAGTAAGCCATAAAGTTGCCGTATTTATGATAGTGTAACAATATATTATTATGTTTCATTGCGGAGGCCTTCTCTCTGAGTCAGGGTCGTACCCAGAATTTTATTTGGGGGGGTGAGCTTCTAGCTGGCCCTATTCTTCTTAGAGCAGCCCCCCACAGCAACAGAATTAGTTGAGAAAGTGGAAAATTTCGGGGGGCCTTCAGCTCCCCTAAACTCCCCCCCCCCGGGTACGACTCTGCTTACGGTGGTTATGTCCAACACCACCTAAAAAACAATGCCTGCTAAGAATCCAATCTTCATTGTTTACAACAAACGAAAAAAACACTGGCTGGTTTCACGATTCAAAATAAAAAAATAAAAGAAATATAAAAAATAAACAATTTAAAAAAAGTTTACGTTGGCCAAATAAACGAAATTCGTTTTAAACGAAGGCAGATAAACGAAAATAACCCGAAGTAAACGAAAATAACCCAAGATACCGTATATTTGTTTATTTGCGGACTTCCGTTTATCTGAGTCAAAACAAAATGGAGGACCAAAGCCTGCCGAACATGGATATGAATTGGAAACTGGATCGCTCACGCCTATGGGAGGAATACGTAACCAAAATTGCCTGGCAGCCAGGCAATATAATCAATAAATTCGGGGACGGATCTCAGCCATTGTTCTCAATACAAAACAGTTTTGTTTCGAGATCGATGATCTCAGCTGATCTCAGCAGCATATAGAATTTATATTCTATTGATATCATTTAGTATACATCACTTACCTTTTTTAATAAATTAAAATATATCATTTTATTCTATAATTTTTTAATAATTAGTTGGAAAAATGTGGAGGAAAACGAGCTGAAAATGATTTCAAATGTTTATTTTCTTTTCATTTTGTTCTTACTTTACAATTATGTAAATCAAAGTAGAAATTTGAAAATAAAATCCTCATCATTGAAATGATTTGAGAATTATTTACATTATCCTTTATTCATTAAAATATTTTTTAATCATTTTTAGAGCATACAGGTTGAAAAATTAAAAGGCAAGTTTGACTCATTTTTGAAATTACATTTTTAATGAAAACATTGCTGTTGTACCTGATTATTTATGGTAATGTACAACAGTAATGTTTCTATTAAAAATGTAATTTCAAAAATGAGTCGAACTTGCCTTTTAATTTTTCAACCGTACAACTCTAAAATGGATTTAAAAATGGAGTTTTTTAGGTGGCATTGGTCGGCTTTGAAAAAAGCTTATGGACTGTAGCTACAGGGTGACTAGCGACCGGGAAAACCAGGATACGTCAGGGGATTTTACAAAAAATCAAAGAATTTTAAAAAATCAGCAAAACAAATGCGAAATAGGAACGAAAAAGTTGAAAAATATCAATAATATTCTATCAGGATAGATTTTATTTGCTACTTATGGTCAAGGAAATTAACGTGATCAACCGGGAAAAATCAGGGAATTTTTCGAAATCGTTTTGCTAGACACCTGTATATTTATCCTAGCTGGCTCGACCGCACATTACAGAGCCCACTTGTAACTGTATTGCATGCTACTAGAGAGATGATTTTATTGTGCTGATTAAAATCTTTGCGAAAAAGGCTAAACTTAGAAGATATGAAAAGAGCAGTGCTAGATTAGTATATGCATGTGCGATGGAAGACTATTATTACCAATATTTCGAAGAAATTTTAATGTTTACTAGCAAATTCAGGGCTTATTATTGGTAGAAATACGAATAACAATGCACTATCTATGTGATGCAACAATGTATTCAGTTTCATTGCGGAGGCCTTCGTTCTCGGTGGTCACGACGAACACCACCTAGACAGAAGGCCTGCGCACAGAAACGTCTTACATTGTTACGTCATTATAAAACGGCCAAATTTAGAGATTAACTGGAAGAGGTACCCGGCGTTGCCCGGGATAATTACACTTGCACAAACTTTTCCTTTCATTGTTAGTCATGAGATATATATTGTTGGTTCATGCAGTGTGTTTATGAATTGCGTGCTGATACCATTGTTGATACCTATTGTTGTACCAACTTTGCCTTGCATTGTTGGTCATGAGATATTTCTCATTAATATGCCTTGCCATAACCATAAATATCGATTTTTTATCGATATTTATTATTTTTCCGAAATCTGAGGTAGACAGTGACCTTCCTCGTGCTTTAAAGGTCATGTATGCGAAATTTTATCAAGATCGGACTAAAACTGTAGATTTGTATAAAAAACAGACCCACAGACAGACCCACAAACATCCTTCTTTATATATATAGATAGATATTGGTGGAAATATGATTAACAATAGCCGCTTTCGTGTCATGCAACAATGTATAACGTTTCTGTGCGCAGGCCTTCTGTCTAGGGGTGTTTCTAAGAAGTCCGACCGATCGCGACCGGGCGAAGACGAATAATATGATACCTTATCGATTAATCGTTTCTAGCATTGTTGATTTTTTATTCTAGCAGAAAGAAGTGTTTTTTTTAATAAAAATTTGAATTTCACGGGGAAATTGATATTAGATCATTTGATTTATCTTAAGCGGTAAGAATTTTTAGACATAGACAAGGTTTTTTTTAAAAAATTGAATATCAAAGAGATATTATTAGCACGAAATATTAATGTTTGATCACATGATTCGTCTTCGAACGGTCGCGATCGGTCGGACTTCTTGGAAACACCCTAGGTGGTGTTGTCACGACCCACCCGATGTATAATCGGGAAATAAGCCATTGTTAGATAACCCATTGTTAGATTTTTTCTTTGTTGAAGCTAGAAACATGTAATCTCGTGTAATCTCCTTGCGACTCGCAAGGAGATTATAAAACGCAGTTTTGTTACAGGCATCTAGCTTCATTTATATGGCCATCTCTTGACAAGAAAAGGCAACATTGTGCTCATTCGAAATATAAATATTAAAATTTCTTCGTAATAATGGTAATAATAGCCTTCCATCGCACTTCTATATTACTAATCAGCACTGCTCTTTCCAATTTTAGCCTCTTGCGCAAAGATTTTAATCAGCAAGAAAAAAATCTACGCTCTCATAGCATCCAATACTGTTACAAGTGGGTTCCTTACTGCCAGTCAAGTCAGCTCGGAACAATATAGTTGCTATCTGTGGACGGAAACGTCATACATTGTTACATCATCATAAGCAATCATGCGTAATCGTATTTCTGCCAATAATAACCCTTATATTATACTTTTTATGATGATGTGACAATGTATGACGTTTCCGTCCACAGGCTTTCTATCAATACTCTGTCCGACGAAAGTTTGACGGGGCATGTCCAGTTAAAGTTCAGCTTTCAATTGTTTAGACATTGTTACAAAATAAAATTACAATCTCTAGCAATTGAAATTGGAATTTTAATTAGATACGCCTATTCAAACTTTCGTTGGATAGAGTATAAGAGGTGTTGACAGGGCAGGCTTCCAAGTTTTTTTTTTGGTTTTATAGTTATCATATAAAAATGTTTTTCTTTAAATAAAGGATAAAAAGAATAAAATAAAAAAATAAGGGTCGTACAAAAGAAAATGAAAATTATTTATTTTATCCAAAGTGTTTATAAGGAAATTAAAAATACTCTCCAAATGCGTTAAGGCATTTATCCCACTGTAATCAGGCGTGTAATTCCTTTATGGAAGAAGTCATTCGGGTGTAAGGCTGACTTCATCGTTCGTCAGATTTTATTTTAGATCCCCAAACACGTGAAAGTCACATGGAGATAAGTCAGGGCTGTAAGGTGGATGCTGCATTGCTTCACAGTTGAACTTTTTGATGAGGTCTACCGTTGCTTTCGAGGTGTGAGGACGCGCGTTGTCGCGAGGAGATGTACTCCTTCTGTACGAAGTCCATGACGCATGCATTTGATGGCCGCTGTGCAGTGCCTTCAATGATTCCCCATATCTTGCTGCGTTAACTGTGGTGCCTTTTCAAGTAAGTCCAGTAAAATCAGGCTTTTGCCATCAAAAAAACACGGTCAACATCACCTTCCCATGCTATTTGCGAATGCTTTTGATTTTTTCATAATGCTTCTATTGACGACTTTGACGTTTGCTTTCGGGCTGAAAATGAAAGCACCAAGTTTCATCCCCTGTAACGATTCTGTCGAGAAAACTTTCTCTTTCCTATTCATAGCGAGTCAAATGTTGCAGGGACATGGCCATTCGAACTCCAAGTTGTTCTGATGTCAAAAGATGCGGAAGGCATTGTGCACAGATTATTCTGTAGTGCAGATGGTTCCTGATAAAGGAGAGAACAGTTTCACGACTAAGGCCAGTTTTAGCAACCACGACATCGATTGTCACTCTTCTGTTTTCCTTTAAGACAGCGTCAATTTTGGCTTTTGAAACATCCGTGATGGCGCGGTTTACCTGTCCAGGTCGTTGATCATCTTGTAATGATGACCGTCCATCCAAAAACCTCTATCTCCATGCCCAAACACGAGTGAAGGTTAGGCAGTCATTTCCATAGACGTTCTCCACACAATGATAAATTTCAGAAACTGAAACTCTTTCACATGTCAAAAAAGGAATTACTGCTCTCTCTTCCTGTTTCGTTGACTCCATTTTATTGTTTGGACGAAGCGATCACTCGCAGAGCTTCGAAGCGCGAGCTATTGTTTTTTCTCATACAGGTGATGCAACACTTGTAACCTATTGTTCAATTTGTACGTGAGGTTTCGCAATTGTTGAAAACAAAAACTTACAAACCTGCTTGTCGTCTTTTTTTCGTTTTCATTTTTGCGACCCTTATACACTGAGTGAGCATATTATTATGACCACCCTGTCAGTATCTCGTTGGGCAACCTTTTGCCTTTAATACTGCGGTGATTCTTCGTGGCATTGATTCCACGAGATGTTTGAAGGTGATGGGACGAATCTGACACCATGCCTGATGGATAGCACTGTCAAGTTGTGCTAAATTGGACGGTGGTGAATCCTGCCGTCTGATGGTTCGTGGGGGCATCCGACTTCGTCTCACAAATGCTCAATTGGAGTAAGATCTGGTGATTGTGGGGCCACCGAAGTAAGGTAAAGTCCTCCTCATGTTCCTGGAACCACTCCTGCATAATACGAGCTCTGTGGCATGGCGCATTGTCTTGCTGGAAGTAGCCATCTCCATTGGGGTACGCCATCAGCATGACAGAGTGGACTTCATCGGCGACGATACGGAGGTATGCTGTGCCATCCAGACGTTGTTCAACATGTATTAACGGACCGAGCGCATGCCAGGAAAACATTCCCCAGACCATAACACTGGCCGCACCGGCCTGAAGGGTTGTACTAATGCATGCGGGGTCCATGCTTTTGTGCTGTTTCTGCCAGATTCTCACGCGGCCGTCTGCATGATGTAACTGGAATCGTGATTTGTTTCCACTGCTCGATAGTCCAGTCCTTGTGCTCCTGAACGAATTGGAGTAGTTTCCGCTTGTTGGATGCAGACTGCAAAGGTGTGCGGACAGGTATTCGGCTTCCGTATCCCATGCGATGCCGTGTGTGGTGGACAGTGCATTTAGAAACCGTTCTGGAGGACCCCTGATTAAGGTCAGCACTGATTTGATGCACAGTTGCCCTTCTGTTATTCTTTACCAGTCGTGACAGTCTCCGTTCTGTCGGATCACCAACCATCCGCTGGCAGCCACAACGCGAACTTTCAGACCCCATCTTCCTGCTAACCGTCCAGTCATTAACGACTGCTAGTCTTGAGCACCCCACGAATGCTGCTGTTTTGCTGATACTCACTCCATAGCTCCGAGCACCTACAATCATCCCGCGTTCGAAGGCTGTTAAATCGCATCGTTTACCCATACTTGAAGAATGGAACACGTCTGCTGTTATCGACGACACTCAGCATCCCTTTTTAGTGGTCCGGCCCGCTAACAAAATTGTGGCGACATCCGTTCTAAACATGTCAGGTGGTCATAATAATATGCTCACTCAGTGTATAAAATAAAAACTTTTAAAACACGCACGTTTACCTTAAAAATTGCACTAAATTTTAACAAATGTAATTTTAAAAAAGGTAAAATTAAGGTGGCCGGTTTATTTTATTTTTCAGTATTTTCTTTATAAAATTTATTATTAAACGAGCCATCACACATTGCCTTTTTTAATTTTTTTTTACTTTTTTTTGCAATTTTTACGTTAAACGTGTGTGCTTTACAAGTTTTTATTTCATATTTTTAAAGATACATACTGAAAACCGTTCTTTTGATATTTTAATACACCCGCTATCCCCATTCTAAGAATGTTCATATATGCAAAACCCCGCAAAGCTCGAAATTGACTGTTGCAAGTTTGGCGGTTTTTGGTAGTTTTCACGGACAAACTACTCCAGAGTGCTGTTTTCCTTCATTGTTCATCTACTTGACTCTTTGACACTTTTTACTCCAAACAGATAATCCGTTATGATTAATTATTCAGGAAAGGCAAAGATTTAATAACATACACTGAACGACCAATTTATTAGAGACACCTCTTACAGAAAATGGATTGGCCTCTCAGTGACACCAAAACAATGGAACAGGCTGAAGCGGGATGTATAAAAGTTATATAAAAGAGATGCATTGGATCACAAGTTGCAGTCAACAGCAGCAGTGGACTGAATACTGATAAATGCAAGGATCGTTGGAGCTCGACGTGCGCAGATGAGCATTTTGCAAACCGAGAACCTCTTATGGTTTTCCCGTGTAACAATGTCAAGGGTATTCCGTGAATGGCAGTTATGCCAAAAAACAACCTCCAACAAAAACAAGTCCGAATGCAGCAGGGCCGTGGATGAACGAGGCCAACGGCGACTGGCACGAATCATCCACAGCAACAGTACGGGAACAGCCCAACAAATTGCAGCGCAGTTCAATGAGGGAGCATCCGATCCCATTTCGGAGCACAGGGTGCGGCGCAACTGGTTCATTATGACAAGCTGAAGTCCTACTTAACGAGGAATATTCAGAACCCTAAGAGAAATAATACTCCCTTGCGCCCATCAAAATTGGTAATAGAGCCTATGATGACGTAGTATTCTTTGTTCCCAAAGCTCAAGGGAGTGGTAATGAATCAGAGAGGGCTTATCCTATCCCACCTCCTAGGTATGATTTGCAGAAATGTCCTATACTAGATTACTTAAATATTGTAACGAAAGAATTGTACACAACTGCGTGTTATTTATAAGAAATGTAATTGAAGGGTGTAAGCTTATATGCTACATAAAAAGAGGCAGGAAATTTAGTTCAACTCCGTTCTTTGGTTCAAGTTGGTGTTCACCCTAGTTCCAAATGGGGATAATAATTTTATTTTTCTAAGTTTTTTTATCAATTGATATTCCACTTTATTAAGTACTAGAAGAGGACCCGGCGTTGCCCATGATAAAAACACATGTAGGTAGACAGAACAATCTCAAAATGTTAAGTTATAACTCAAATTTGTTAAATAATAACTCAATCAATAAAACACTGAGCGAAGGGACTACCCATTCTACGAAAAATCCGAAAAACAGGAATTCTAGATGATATACGAGGACTTTATTTAACTTCTTGTTGACGTGCCTTAGATTAAAATGAACACCACCGGGGAACATCACTGGATACAGAGAGACGGTGAATAACACTTTTCCACAAAATGAGTTTATTGAAAAGTGGTATCCAACCACTCACTGCATACAAGTATCCACAGACAACCCAGGTTGGTAAATTATAATTTCTCTATATAATATTCATGACTGGATACTTTAGAAGCTATTGTTTTTCTTGCCCTTGAGGTAGAAGCACTTATACCCATTGTTCAAATGTTTCCAATCCACTATAGATTTTTCTGTTTTAGCTGCAGACTTACTCTGACTAGTACTCGTTATTTCTCTTTCCTTTCCAGGCACATACATTTTTGCCAGTCGTAAGGATGTTTGATAGTGAGCTCAAGGAAGACACGTATGACTCCTTTTCCTTCTCAATAGATGTTGGCTTATTTATGTCAACGCATCGTCATTTTATAATCACTATTCATAATTCTTGGAAACGAACGTTCATTCATTGCAATATCAGCATCTCAGATTCCAAAATATTCACATTCACACAGAATATAGTCAAAATGTATTTTTATGAAATGTTTGAATGAAAACAAGCTGTGCTACCAAACAAGGTAAGTGATACCCCGGCATGACTCTTAGAATTTAATTTTGAAATATCTTACAAATAAACAGATGAAAACGCTTAGAATTAATACAGTAAAAATTCTTAATGAAAATTCGGAAAAAATTTTTTTAAAGGCTCACAATGGATGGACTTCTCCAAGTATGCCATTCCTAGTCTAAATCATTTCATAGTCACGTAATCTTACTTTAAATGTGCACTTGATGTTGTTGCAATTCCTTTTCTTCTCTCGATGTCTTGAAGCAAAACTTGGCCATTCATCACTTAGTACTCTAGCAGTCGCCGATTCTTCTATTTACATGCTTACCATTTGCTCAATACAGCACAGAGCTAACGGAGTGCTTCCTCTGTCGTCTTTCCATTCTTTCTTAATGGTCTGCTAACTCTCCATTATCTCCAATTCATGATCATTTTTAAAGATTTTCAAGAAATTGTTAAGTTCTAAGAACTCTCTTTTCTAAGAAAAGCCTGAATTTCTGAATCGGGCAATCTGAGAGCCTGAAATTTTGCACAGGCCCGCGCAGTGTCATAGGAAAGTCAATTACGTCCGACCTCCCGTTTGTGTCCTACGCTCTCCTAATAGATATAGTATGTTTCCCTCTTTTAAAAATCTATAGTTTTATTCCGATCTTGATGAAATTGTGCACACTTGACCTTCAAAGCAAGAGGAAGATACTGTCTTCATGAAATTTTGAAAAAATAATAATTGTTCTCTCTGTCCCAAAAAACTACGTATTATAAGTGAATTGTATAAATGTAGTAAAATGAAAATTTTTTCGTGGTGCAACAAATTGTATTGCTGGTTCAAAAAACAAGCACTCATCAACTCCTTTATTGTTGCTATACTCTGTCTCACTGTATGAAAAAAGCTGCAAACAATATGAGAAAGCGCATCACTACTTTTTCACCTTCGCTCCGTAAAGTAGTCTCCGATCGCGCACGCGTAGTGCTCAAAAACATGAAGCACTAATTCAGTGTCTTTTTTATTGGCTGTGCGTTGATCTGATAAGATGATAATTGGTAACTTGGCTTCCCCATACTTCCTTGCAGCTTTTTTCATATAGTGAGACAAAGTATACATCCAAAGCATTTCTCTCCGTGTACATACACTACTGTTTATAAAAATCGCAACACCCTGATGGAATTGCCCAATCTGCATTAAATTTGGAGCATTTGCATATCATGGGTCAGAAAAGAAACCATTAGATTTTCAGGTCAATACAATGCGTTTTATTGTCACATTAGTTTCGGGTGAAACCACCGTGGGATGCAATTACAGCCTCTAAACGTCGTGGCATTGAGTCAAACAAGCTCTGAATAAGGGCCTGGGGAATGTCCTGCCATGCTCTGTCTACACGGGTATACAGTTCATCCACAGTTGCTGCTGCAGGAGTCTGACGAGCCAATCGATGAGCAACCCTGTCCCACATGTTCGATTGGAGACATGTCTGGTGAACGAGCAGGCCAGGGGAACAAGGGCGTCTGATGTGCTTGGAAAAAGGCGAGGACATTCCTGGCCACATGCGGTCGGGCATTGTCCTGTTGGAATACAGCGCCTGGAAGGTTCTGCAGGAAGGGGATGACCTCGGGTTGCACAACTTCACTGATGTACCGGTCACTGTTCAGATTGCCATGGATTCTGATCAGACGGGAACGGCCATGGTAACTGATTGCACCCCACACCATCACCCCTGGCGTTTGTCCTGAATGACGCTGCAGGATGCATTCTGGAAGGTCGTGCTCGCCACGATGTCTTCTGACTCGTATCCTGCCGTCATGGTGCTGCAAGTTAAACCTTGACTCATCCGTAAACACAACTTGTTGCCATTCAGCTTTCCACTGTTGGTGTAGATGGGCCCATTGCAACCTGAGGCGCCGGTGGTTTTGAGTCAACGGAATCCGCAACAATGGTACTCGTGCCATCAATCCTCTGGAAATCAAACGGCGTCGTACAGTGCTAGCAGACATTGTCCTGCCTACTGTAGCACCCCACTGTTGTGCTAACACTGTGGAAGTGGCTGTACGATCTGCTACACACATGCGATAGAGGTGTCTGTCATCTCGCGGTGTCGTCGTGCTGGGTCTTCCTGAGCCTGGTCTTCGGTGTGCCCTGTTCTCTTCGCTCCACTGCCTCCATGCACGCATAATTGTCGCTGCATTACGTCCTACACGAGCAGCAATGTCACGATACGACCATCCCGCTTCACGCAGACCAATTATGCGTCCTCTTTCAAAGTCTGTCAGCTGTTGATATGGTACCCTTCGTCGTCGTCGAGGCATAGTGTTCTTTCAAGCAATTACTCTGAAAATCTAATCATTTATACTCTGGCCCATTGTATGCAAATATTGCAAATTGCATATGGATTAGACCATTCCATCAGGGTGTTGCGATTTTTATAAACAGTAGTGTATATAGTTTTGCAGCAAACACGGAGGTTGTGTTCCTAAATATCATCACCATGATATGATTACAGCTATCGCCATTGTGACTCAAATAAACCCTATATAAACTGAAATATATTGTCATATATATAAATACACTGGTGGACAAAAGTTTGGGCTAAGTGTGTTTTCTAAGAAAACAATTATTTAGAGATTTTATTGTTATGATACCTTTTTACTTACTATTGAATATATCAAAATTGACAATTGAATAATTGATCTTTTAATATGTTTTTAAGTTACATCCAAATAATGCAAATTACACTGGTCAAAAGTTTGGGGTAACAGGTAAATAATCATCGAGATATCAAAAGTAAAGGAAAATAATATGAAATCTGAGCGCTATTTGACTTTATGACTTGAAGAAGAGGATTTGTCATTGATGATAATAACTTCTTGATGGTGTTTGGTGCTATTTTAACAGCGGAGGCCTCAATTGCATTGATTAGCTGCATAAGAGTTGAATTCTGTTTGTCAGCATAAATATCCTTGCTCATAAGATGCCAAACATTTTCTATAATGTCAGCATTTGATTTGATGCACAGTTGCCCTTCTGTTATCCTTTACCAGTCGTGACAGTTTCCGTTCTGTCGGATCACCAACCATCCGCAGACAGCCACAACGCGAACTTTCAGACCCCGTCTTCCTTTTATACCGTGCAGTCTTTAACGACGGCTGCTCTTGAGCACCCCACGAATGCTGCTGTTTTGCTGATACTCGCTCCATAGCTCCGAGCACCTATAATCATCCTGCGTTCGAAGGCTGTTAAATCGCATCATTTACCCATACATGAAGAATGGAACATGTCTGCTGTTATCGACGACACTCAGCATCCCTTTTTATTGGTCCGGCCCTCTAGCAAAATTTTGGCGACGTCCGTGCGCGCATTTGCATAAACATGTCAGGTGGTCATAATAATATGCTCATCTATCTATATATATAAAGAAGGATGTTTGTGGGTCTGTGCGTCTGT
>JAHWFO010043940.1:315027-336890 GCA_023313115.1 Rhysida immarginata | reverse complement strand
ACGTTTACCTTAAAAATTGCAGTAAAATTTAACAAATGTAATTTTAAAAAAGGTAAAATTAAGGTGGCTGGTTTATTTTCTTTAATAGTTTTTTCTTTATAAGATTTATTATTAAATGAGCCATCACACATTGCCTTTTCAAATTTTTTTTTTACTTTTTTTTTGCAATTTTTACGTTAAACGTGTGTGCTTTACAAGTTTTTATTTTATATTTTTAAAGATACATACTGAAAACCGTTCTTTTGATATTTTAATACACCTGCTATGCCCATTCTAAGAATGTTCATATATGCAAATCCCCGGAAAGCTCGAAATTCACTGTTGCAGGTCTGGCGGTTTTTGGTAGGTTTTCACGGACAAACTACTCCAGAGTGCTGTTTTCCTTCATTGTTCATCTACTTGACGCGTTGACCTTTTTTACTCCAAACAGAAAATCTCAAGAGGCCGAGAGCGTTCGAGCGTAGGCTTTCCCAGTTCACAAATCCGTCGGTCTGCAGTATACTCCAGACAACTAATCATATTTGGTTACCCCAGAAATTTGAAAATATGCAAATGATGGATGTATTCACAAATAGTATGCTGGCAAGGGCATGCTGCTCATGTTCTGTTAATTATGTATTAGTTCTAGTGGGGCTATGCCACATGGACCCGAACTTACCGAGTTCTTACGTGGACTCATCTTAGGATGCCATTTAAGGTCAGAATCAAAACGTAATTTTTGATTAATCCGTTATGAATAATTATTCAGGAAAGGCAAAGATTTAATAACATACACTGAACGACCAATTTATAGGGAGTGCAAGTGACTACGTCACAGCTGACGTCATTTGCGCGATGAACGGGCCGAGAGCCTAGGAAATGGGATCGCTGGTTCCAAACATTGGAACCACGCAATATACGTACTAGTAACGTTGAAACGGGCGGCCAGTAAAAATGACATCTCTTAAATTATTATGTTAATTTGTGTAAATGATACTATTATTAAGACATTTAATCCCATTATATAATTTATACATTAATATTAGAACGCTTTTTAATCACTTTTAATCACTTAGCAAAAGAATGCCATCGTTCGCGGATCTTTCTTTCTTTGGGAAAATGATAGATGTCTAAATCGCTGTTTTGGCTCCTTCTTGAGCAGTGAGGAACTAAACAATTTCACATCTTAAATGTGTTATAAACACTGGGCTTATACAAAGCGATTTTATTCCATCCCTACGTTGGAACCATGTTAAATCCCGAAGCGAGAAGACTTGTTTGGAACGAGTCACGTGACTGAAGAAGTCCAAGGACTGACGTCACACTTGCACTCCCTATTTGAGACACCTCTTACAGAAAATGGATTGGCCTCTCAGTGACACAAAAACAATGGAACAGGCTGAAGCGGGATGTATAAAAGTTATATAAAAGAGATGCATTGGATCACAAGTTGCAGTCAACAGCAGCAGTGTACTGAATACTGAAAAATGCAAGGATTTGACCGACTTTGAACGAGGCATGATCGTTGGAGCTCGACGTGCGCGGATGAGATTTAGCAAATCGAGAACTTCCTATGGTTTTCCTGTGTAACAGTGTCAAGGGTATTCCGTGAATGGCAGTTATACCAAAAAACAACCTCCAACAAAAACAAGTCCGAACACAGTAGGGCCGTGGATGAACGAGGCCAACGGCGACTGGCACGAATCATCCACAGCAACAGTACGGGAACAGCCCAACAAATTGCAGCGCAGTTCAATGAGGGAGCTGGATTGAATTACTGAATTAAATTAAACTGAAAATGAGTCTTTGGAGGAGTTTTTCACGCCATACTTCCGATATAAATGAATAAATAGAGAAAAATAGTAGAAAAAATAAAAAACAAACACTATCTGGAATTCAACCATAAATGCAATAGCTCCATAGCACAGATTACATATATGCCTGTCGTATCATGGTAAAATTCACTGGCGGCCTTTCGCTTGTGCACGAAGCCTATGGTGCACAACCTGTTCCTTAATGCTACCTTTTTTGAAACGCTTTTTTACCTGTGTTAACGTGAACAAATATGCAAACAAAATATATTGTGCACATCTATAGCACAGAAACTTTCCAACCATATACACTTCATGCGTATTTGTCCAGGTTAACACAGGGAAAAGTACATGACAAAAAATCGGTTCCCTTATTTATATACCGGGTGTGTCAAAATTCCTGGTACAAACTTTGCGAGGTAATAGAGGGTGCAACCATAAGCATCTTTTCTCTATAGTGTTTTTAGTGAAACTCAACCCCTGCAAAGATATGAGGGGCTAAAAGTAGGATGCACCACCTGCATAGTGGCTGACCTGTGTACAGAACAGGTGTAAACATCCAATGACTGTAATTTGATGTGACACAAAATAACGAAATACGAACATTGACAGTACAATGTTTGATTAGAAGTACGTATTTTATTCAAAGCAAATGCTCAAAATTTCCGCCACCAACCTGTACACACAATTGACATCTGCGTGTGTATTGAAAAATTTATGTGTGAGCTTGGATTTCATCAGCTGTAACAGCAATGCGCGCAGTAAGGTCATCAATGTTTTGGACTTCTGTTGCATACACCAATGTTTTCATGTGGCCCCACAACCAGAAATCGAGGGGAGACAGGTCGGGCGAATGTGGTGGCTACCGTTTCGGGCCTCACTGACCAATCCACCGACCATCAAACAAGTTGTCAAGCACATTGCGTACATTACCAGCAAAATCAGCTGGCACACCATCATGCTGAAACCACATCAATCGTTGACAAGCTAATGGAACATCCTCCAACATATCTGGCAATACTTCCTCCAGAAACTCTTGATAAATGTGTCCATTGAGGCGAGGAGGTAGTAGGTAAGGCCTGATAAGCGTATTGTCAAGTATGCCACACTACACATTTACTCCAAATTGTTGTTGATGTCCATGCGAAATATCGCATGTGGATGGGCCAATACCCATGTGTGGTTGTTTCGATAGTTGCTAATTCTGATAATTCCATCACGGTTAAAGAAGACTTCATCGGTGAAGAGAACATATGATGGGAACAGCTGATCTCTTTCCGATTCTTGTAGTAAGCATTGTGCCGGATAATCTTGAGGAAGCAACAGCTGCACTTGTTGATGGTGAAATGGATACATGCCATTCTCACAAAGCACACGCCAAACCATACTTCGTGAAATACGCAGGATTTGTGCTGCCGTGCGGGTGCTACTGAATGGGTGTTCTTCAAAGTATTCAAGTACTTCAATCTCCTGCTGAGCAACTCATGGACATCCAGCATCAGGTCGCTGAACATGAAACGTTCCATTTTCGCGGAGTCGAATGTGAATTCTGGTAAACAGCCGGCTGTCAGGATGTACTCGACGTGGAATCTGGTGACGATAAATTCTTGCAGCGTTCCTGCTATTTCCATTTGCTACACTGTAAATGTAATGCATATCGCGAACCTCAGCATTTGTGAATCGCTGCATGACAGAACTGACTCCACAACACAATGGACTTGTTTGTAATAGCAACATTTTATCAGTAGGCATCGAATTTGCATGCATTTACGTATTGTGAACTTTACTCTGCAATAGGAGTGGTTGATGATTTTAATTACATATGGTTTATCAAGTGACACTTCATTGACGACAATCAATTAGCAACAGATCACACATTTGTTTTGGGAGAGTTCATCATAGTGCAAAACAATTCGTACCTTATTTATCAGTGTCAGTAATTGTGGTTCAGTAGCATTTTGGTAATGGGGTGACAAAGTTTAAGGAGTTCAAATTACCGTCATTGGATGTTTAGAGCTGTTCTGTACGCAGGTCAGACACATTGCAGGCGGTGCATCCTACTTTTACCCCATCATATCTTTACAGGGGTTGAGTTTCCTTAAAAATACTATAGAGAAAAGATGCTTACAGTTGAACCCTCTATCATATCGCAAAGTTTGTAGCAGAAATTTTTAGACACCCTGTATAGATAAAACCCAAATACCACTCACTGACTCACTCATCACGAAGTCTCCAGAACTATGAAGCCTACAAACTTGAAATTTTTCTCTTGGCTTAAAGTGCTTGCTAAGACAGCATTTTATTTGATCTTTCTTCCTTTCCATTGCAGATTATTTTTAAAATTCGATTTACCTGGAGCCAACTGGGATTTTTGCCCGGTTTAAAAATTGTGACGTTTGCTTTGTTTTATGAAGAATTTTGCTATTGTTCCGTGAAGCAGCATCAACAATGACTGCAAGTCTGTCGCGCGGGAATACAGTGTATCTTTTATTGTTTATCTAAAAAGCAATTTTTCTAGCGTTAGAAATTGTGACGTCGCTGTTTGGTTTGTTTAGTGAAGACTTTTGCGACTGTTCCGTAAAACAGCATCAGCAGTAACTGGAAGGCGACCATTACAGCATAAGTATACAGGGTCATTCAAATCGTGTGTAAACCAATTTAAGGGGGTATCAGTGAGGTCAAGTTAAACACAAAAAGTCTTATGAACATGGGTCCGAATTTGAATGATAACTGAAATATGAACAATAATAAAAGTGTCATCGCAGAAGGGTCCTCTATAGGCATGGCTCCAACAACGGCTGGCGAAGGCCGATTTTAAAATAATGAAAAAATTCGCTGGCATCTTCATCTGGAATTGGGCTCCTTGGCGACGGAGAAGTCCATCAAACAGAGTGATATCGTAGCTCTCTTCTCCCACGCCCGTCGAGTGATCTTCGCCTTGCGATGACACCATGCCTCCGAGACTGACTGACAAATGGACTTTCCCCGAGGTAAAGAAATAGGGTATAATTTAATCAAGGACAATGTTCGCATTCGGCACGGCAGTGCGCACTCGGAACAACAATAGAAAGGTGCTGCTCCCACCTACCATGACTGCTAAACATGGGTCACTAAATAAAATAATGTATACCCAATCAGGACAGAACTAGGTGCAATGGATGCCCTTAAACATAAGTTTTTAATAATCGGGAAAGAAAGTTTTTACGTTATAAAAATAGCTACATTACGCAGCTCTTGTGCTCAATGCTTACTCGAGATTTATAAAACATTTTACGTGAAAACTACCTAGAATTGTATCATGCCTCGCGTGCTCAACAAAGGAAAACTCACTAAACAAACCTCTACGTTATATTGTTTTATATCAAATTATATACAATATCTGCACCACTAATTCTTGTAAATAGAACGCAATCTAAATATTTCGATTGATTATCACCGGAAGTAACTTCAGCAAAAATGTCTTAATAATTAAGGAATTTCATATTTAAAATAAAGACGCTAATGAAAATACATTTTTTTTCAATGGTGTATTGTCCAACATCTGCAATTCCATACCAAAAGTATCTGGTTTCTTTATATAACAAAATAAATATGCAAGCATTAAGTTTCTAATAGACCCTTATAATAGGAATATATAATAGTTCATAATTTATCTTAAATCTCTACATACGTTCAATACAGGTCAATTAATTATTCAAACAGTAAGTTTCCGCATTTGAATAAAATAAATTATGAAAAAAATTACCAAAAAAAATGCTTCTCCCTTTCTCTGTCTCCTTCTTATTTCCTCCTCATCTCTGAATTCAATAACTGGAGGGGGAATGCTAATTCCATCTCTTTCAACACCAACCGGTTTCCTACCAGAAGTACGGGGGGGAGGGGGTCTGTAAATGACCCTTCAAAAGCGTGGTTCCTCGAAGAGAAAGGATTTAAAATCCCAGAAGCAAAAAAATATTTGTGTTATTCAATTAATTAATCCATAATTCAATAACTAAATTGTTGGAACTCTTCCATGGCTAGGTTAATTCTCTTAAATGCCCTTTGTTCCACAACATCTGATAATAAATTTCCAGCATACAATAAACATTAACACTGAAATTCAATATCCCTTAACCTTAATGGCGATAATCAGAGGGACAGTTCAAAAAAATTTTTTTTTATGCATATCTACTGTCTCTTAAAAGTCTTCCGTTTAGCCATGCTCAATAATAGTCTCGTCTCTATATCTTATACAAGAATCAATGCAAAATAACCTTTTAAGGGTGCATAATAAGTTTCAAAACAGATATCACAAAATAATAAGTTCACAGATCTGAACAAAATAGGAATTTAATACAAGGTACAAATAAATAATTCTACGTCACGGCTTCATCATTCATCAAGTTTAACACTCAAGGCATGTTCAACGAAATCTGTCCCCTCTTAGAGGCTGCGGAGTAGTGGGGTAAGTGGGGGGAGAGAGGTGCAATTTGACCCTCACTATAACGACAACTCCCGATTCCATTCCCCTCCTCGCTCGCAAAAGGAAAAACAAAAATCACCACCTTTCGCGGCTTTAAGTGCTCCTAGGTTAATTGCTACTTTCCAAAACTTTATATCACCCTATGCCGAGTTCCCTTTGGTAATGAATCGGACACAAAAAGAATATAAAAAATGCTTTTACAGCGACTTAGCTGCTTACTTTTACCCAACTTCTAATACTTAAACTATAAATTGATCCGAAAAAGAAACTCCATAGAGGCAAAACACAGAAAAATACAGAAGCTAACTGGTAACATATTAAATACAAAGGCACACCTCTGACTGAGGAAAATAGAAATCAAGAATAACAGTTTTGGTAAACGTTTATAATAGGCAAATACACAAAAAATAGCAATTAAAGTACATCTTTAAATTCTACCTTTTATATGATGACAACTCTGGCTATTGATAACTAATTCCCTTCTTTGTCGTCCACTAAGAGCTTTATTTATCAGCGAATATGGCAAAACAAAATAGGAATTGAATACAAGGTACAAGTAAATACAGTAAACAATCAATTAGATACCACAGACCCTCTCAGCTGTGACAACAGCTGAGGTAAACTCAAAGAAAGCATTCAAAAAAACTGCACCCATCTCAAATCAAAAAATGACAATCGCAGTATTCTGCCAAACAAACAATAATAGAGAAAAACGCTCTCACATCCACATTTCAAGTGGGAAAAAATATCGCAATAAAACAATAGTCAGTAAGATAACGCTCTAATTTGACATCCTCATCAATCACCTCAGGATCTGAAAAAATTCACCCACCTTTGCATTATGCATCAAGATTTCACTATCTCCCGGGTGCGATGTTCTTGACGGCTGGCAATTAGCTCTACCCATCGAGGCGGGGCCTCCCTGATCTATTCCACACAACACTCGGGCTGGTTCGCAGCGTCTAACGACTCCTCTCTCATGGTTTTCTCAGTTCGGACAGCTTCCATCGATGGCTGATCGCTAGGTGACGGTAACACCCATGACTGATCTGAAACTGGGCCCCTGCTACGTAACGCATATGGTGGCTTATAGGTACGTGCAAGTGGCTCTCGTGGTGGCGGCGGCGGTGGCATTAAGCTCTCACAAGCTGGTTCACTTGGCTCAGGCGGACTCTTCTCATGCCTCACAGGTGCAGTCACGGGCCTATGCACAATAAAGTCATCTTCGGTATAATAACTCGTCCGAGCGGCTGATATGACCTCCGGCTCGGGTCTCTTCTCCACGGTGCATGGCTTTTCACGTGCCTTATTCTCGCCCACCTTGGGTTTCAATCTGTTTGCATGCACCAATTTATTTTTACCTGTCTCAAAATTCTGAATAATGAAATTCACGGGACTTAGCTGCCCAATTATTTTATACGGCCCATCATAACTGGCGTGCAATATTTTTGCCAGACCTGTTTTAACTTGGGGGATGGTCAGAAATACTAGATCTCCCACCCGGGAGTAGCATGTAAAAATGCTCTCCACCAATGCTTTCACAATAGTGTCAGCTTTCTGATCCGGCAACGGTAACGCTTCGCAAAAGCAGCTGAAATGATCGATAATGGTGAGTGTATATTTATGCCCGGAATCAGATGTAGGAAAAGGACCGACCACATCCAAACTTATACGGAAAAAGGGATGCCTTGCTACGGGAAACATTTATCAAAGGCTGCTCGCGGCATTTGTCAGGTGACAACTGGAGCTAATAGCTGTCATACTCCGCAAAATAATTTTGAATATCAAGATGCATACTAGGTCAATAACACATCCTAATCAATTTCTTCCGCATGCGGTTTGCCTTCAAATGCCCATTAAATGGCGGGTCGTGATAAATGTAAAGATGCTTAACACGACTCTTTGGCACCACTAATTGTTCCCACGCTTCCTTCCCATCCTGCGACTTTCGAATATGATAGAGAATTTGATCTTCATCTACAAAAAAAGTGTCTAATTTATCTGGCCAATCCTTGGAAGGGGGTCGACTGATTTTGCCTTTAAATGCTCAATAATTTCATTCCACATGGGGTCATTTCGCTGTGCAATTGAAATTTCATCGCGAGAGGCGATCGGATCGTATTCTGCGACTGCTGACACTGGAATTCAGGACAGTGCATCCGCATTGCCATGCTTCACACCTAGCTTATGTATGTTTTCAAATTGGTAAGACTGCAAGCTTAGCGACCAGCGAGCCAAACAACTGCAACCAACGAATTGGCTGATGTTCAACAATGAGTTTGAAAGCTCGGCCGTAAAGAGAGACCCTAAACTGCTTAACCGCATAGATAACTGCAGGGCTCCGTAATGCTACAGTTTACCTCGTTCTTTTTCAATAGTCTGCTAGTATATGCTATACGATGCTCTCTACCATCAAATTTTTGGGATAAGACAGACCCTATCGCAAAAGAACTCGCATCCGTTGAAACCAAAACTCTTTACTGAACTCAGGGCTTTTTAAAACTGGTGCAGTAATAAATGCTTGTTTCAGAGTCAGGAATGCCTTGTCCACCTCCTCAGTCCACTCAAAACTGACGTCCTTCTTTGTCCAGTTCGACAAAGGCTTAGCAACGGCGCTAAAAGAATCTACATGCCTTCTATAGAAATTAGCAAGGCTTAAAATGATTGTACCTCACGCACGTTCTTCGGGTGTGGAAAAATTTGGACTGCCTCAATTTTACCAGGATCATGGGCTATTCCTTCTGCTGAAACAACATGTCCTAAAAAATTTACTTTATCATGCAAAAACTGACACTTCCAGGGCTTTAATTTCAAATTGACATCCCTTAATCGTTCAAATAAGTCCTTCAAACTGTGTAAATTGGTTTCAAACGTCTCAGTGAAAATATTCCAGTCATCTTGTTAAACGTTGATTCTGTCCTTTAATCCTGTAATAATGAAATCAGCTGTTCTTTGCCAAAGCACTGGTGCATTGGTCAGGCTCATAGGTAAACACTTGAACTCATACTTTCAGTCAATTAAGGAAAATACCGTTTTCTCAGTATCACTGATTTCCAACTAAAAATAGTCTTGGTTGGCATCTAAGTCTGAAAAAAATTTCGATTTTCCCAATTGTGATGAGGACTCCACTATAAGGGGGTGGGGGTAGGCATCAACTTTAGTAACAGCGTTCAATTTGTGATAGTTAACTACAAAACAGTAAGTGCCGTCCTTTTTCTTAAATGTCCCCAAAATGTTTGCATCAATTAAAGTTACTTTCGATCCGCTATCAGGAAGAAATTTAATAGTAAATGACCCTGCCTTCCCTGTAACAATTAATTCTTTCGGTTCCATATCCCTGCTATCTTTCACTGACCTCCCTACCTTTCGCCTGGTTGGGAGGCGGCTTGAGCGTTTTTTGGCTAGTTCGCCTATGGCTAACTCGCATTGGATTCATTTGGCGAATTATCTGGTGCCATAGCGCGTTCTCCCTGTGCCTGCATTCTTTTACGACAAAATCTCTGCGTGTGACCTTCACGCAGGCCGAAAAAACAGGTTAATTTTTTGGGCTTACCGTTGTTACACTGGCTGATCACGTGTCCAGGATGATTACAGCCAAAACAAATAATATCTGCTCGCACTCTGCGCTCGGGATTTCCTCTGCCTCCCGCAGTTGAATTTTGCGACTGAGAAATGTCGCCTAATGGTCTGCACTCACGCTTGCTCTGTTCTCTCTGTGGTGCCAAGGTGGTTGCTCAGTCGGGCTGCTGTCCGTTCGAAAAATTCTCAAGTTTTTCCAATTTTAATTTTAAAATGTCGTCAAAACCCCATAAACATGGTAATGAAAAGCGCTTTGAAATGGGCAGGGACTGAAAATCAAGGTCTATAAACTCACAACTCAAAACGGAACAGCAACATCAGCATCGTAGTGGCTGGGCATCGGGTGTGGCAAGACATCTCTTTGGTCATCGCTCATCTGCTTCGTGCGGCTGAACATGTACTGCGGTGGTGGGTCATCTCAGGAAACGATCGTGGGAAAAAGACTAACTGGTCAATTTATGGGACAAAGGCATTGATAACGCGGGAGCACCGTGAAAGAAATCACGTTACAAAACCTCGTTAATGGAGCAAAACAAAATGAAAACTGGTTGTAACAACTTACCATAAACAGAAAATTAACTAAAAGGATTTTGGAATTCTGCTCGTGCAGGTTTCCCGTTGATGGTCATTGGGAAGCAATGGGTTTTGCTGCCAACCGGGCGACCATGGCCCAGTAAAATATACTTACACATGTCGGCAAATCTACATCAAGGGGCAAGAATCAGAAAAGCCACTGGAACCTCATGGAGGTGCAACAGCCAAGATCTTTCTCCCAGATCGAGGAAATCCAAGTTTCCTCATCCAAACGGGAATCGAACATTTGACAAATGAATGTTCAGTGCAGTCACATGGGTCATCCGAGATGCCCCAAAGCTTGGGTCAGCCAGACTTTTTCCGCCCGCGCATCTGGTTCTTTGTCCAAGGCGCCAAACAGGCGCGTGGCCACCAGCTAGAATCTAGAAGGTTCTAGAAGGATGCCAAAAGGAATTTAGATTGTTAACTAAGGTCCGAAATAGTCCAGGGTGGGGTTGGAACGAGTCTTCTATTTTAAGCGTAAACTTTCACCCAATCCATCGGCGTGACCTGATTTTAATAAAGGCTGCATAATCTCAACTACATCGAGATGAGAAGAAGAAAAGGGAAGGGTCTCAACTTTCAATAACACATGCTGAAAGCTGCCTAAACGAGAGGAAACGGACATTCGTCATGCTCCACTCGAGGCCATAAAACTTCCTCAGCAATCAGACAAAGAGATTTCAAAAGATCTCTATTAGAATTCTAAGTTTCTAAAACCTCAACTCGTTTTAGTAAACGTTCAAAAGAATATTAGATACTTCCTTCTACAGCAAGTCTGTAAATGTCAATAGAAAAAACAGTTCAATAAATGTCCCAAATGCTTAATAAACAAATAGCTCAAATAAAAATGCGCTTATGAATTAACTAAACGTGTAAGGTCTGAACCTTTACAATATAAAGAAGGATGTTTGTGGGTTTGTGGATGTGTTTGTTTTTTATACAAATATAGAGTTTTACTCCGATCTTGATGGAATTTTGCACACTTGACCTTCAAAGCTTGCGGAAGGTCATGGTCTACTTCAGATTTCGAAAAAATAATAATTATTGATAAAAAAATCGATATTCATGGTTATGGCAAGGCATATTAAAGAGAAATATCTCATGGCCTATAATGCAAGACAAAGTTTGTGCAACAGTACTTATCAACCATGATATCAACACGAATTCACAAACACTCTGCACGGATCAAACATATATATCTCATGACAAACAATGCAAGGAAAATTTGTGGACCAATACGTATCAACAATGGTTCATCACGCAATGCACCAGCACCATCCAAGGATCAACAGCATGCATCTCATGACTTACAATACCAATATATATCTCATGCAAAGCAAAGTTTGTGCAATATAGATAAGTTTCAATTTGTTACAATGCATAGAATTTCCGTTATTCAGGTTCTTCTCAGAAAAGAGAGATCTTAGTACTTAACAATTTCTTGAAAATCTTTAAAAATGATCAGTAACTGGAGATAACGGAGAGTTCGCAGACTATTTAGTAAGAGTGGATAGACGATAGAGCAAGCACTATTTCAACTCCGCGCTGTAATAAGCAAATGGTAAGCAAGTAAATAGAAGAATCGGTTACCACTAGACAACACAAATGGCATCGAGACTGAAGTTTTGCTTCAAGTTTTGCTGAGTGGGAATTGCATCAACATCAAGTGTATACATCTAAATTAAGATTACGTGCATAAGAAATTATTTAGAGGTTCAGTGGCATTCTTGGAGAGGTCAATACACTGTGAGCCTTTAAAAATTGTTTTTCGAATTTTTTTTACTGTATTAATTTTAAGCATCTTCATGTGTTTATTTTTAAGATATTGCTAAATTTAATCAGCTAGCTTATTTGGTAGCACATCAGATCCAAATATTTCATAAAAATACATTTTGTCTATATTCTTTGGGGATGTGTATATTTTGGAAACTGAGATGCTGATAATGCGATGATTCAACGTTCGTTTCCAATAATTATTAACAATGCCATAAAATGATGATGCAGTGACAGATCATTAATAAGTCAGCGTCTATTGGTGAGGCAAAGGAGTCATGCGTGTCTCCCTTGAGCTCCCTATCAAACATCCAGACGAATGGCAAAAATTTATGTGTCTGGAAATGAAAGAGAAAGAATAAGTAGTGTTCATAGAAAAAAAAAAAGCTATACGGGCATTTGAAACATCTGAACAACGGGAGTTTCGAATTGAGCAAGAGCGTATAAGAGCTTCTATGTCAAGGGCAAAAATACTTGAGTTTAAATTATTGGTGATGTTCCGCAATGGTGAGGCAAGTCAAGAAGAGTTTAGATAAAGTCCCGGTATATCACCTAGAATTCCTCTTTTTCATATTTTTTGTAGAATGGATAGCCTTTTTGCTCTCTGTTTTATTGAGTGAGTTATTATTTAACCAATTGGGACTTATAATTAAATTTTTTGAGATTGTGCTGTTTACCTACAAGTGTAATTATCCCAGGCAAAGCCGGGAACCTCTACTAATCTTTCTATATATATAAAGAAGGATGTTTGAGGGTTTTGGGTTTGTTTGTTTTTTACAAATCTACAGTTTTATTCCTATCTTGATAACATTTTGCATACTTGACCTTCAAAACATCAGGAAGTTCACTGTCTACTTTAGATTTTGAATAAATAAAAATTATTGATGAAAAATCCATATTCTTGGATATGGCAAGGCATATTAACGAGAAATATCTCATGACCAACAATGCAAGGGAAACATTGTGGAATAGAGATAAGTTTCAATCTGTAACAATGCATATAATTCTTGAAAAGACAGTTTTTAGTACTTACAAATTTTTTGAAAATCTTTTAAAATGATCAATAACTGGAGAATAATGGAGAGTTAGCAGACTATTGAGGAGGAGTGGAAAAACGACAGAGGAAGCACTCTTTTAACTCCGTGCTCTACTGAGCAAATGGTAATCAAATAAATAGAACAATCAGCGACTGCTAGACTACACAAAGTGATGAAGTTTTGATGGCCAAGTTTTGCTTTAAGACATCGAGAGAATAGTGGTAATTGCGAATTTTGGTTTATTTATTTCTAATATATATTAATTCTAAGCGTTTTCATGTGTTTTTTTAAGATATTGCTAAATTTAATCCAAAAAAAAGTCCGAACCCTGGCGTGGCTTATTTCGTAGCACATCAAATCCAAACATTTCATAAAAATACATTTTGACTATATTCTGTGGGAATGTTTATATTTTGGAAACTGAGATGATGATAATGCCATGGTTGAACATGCATTTCCAAGAATTATTATTGATGAGTATAATATGACAATGCAGTGACAGGATATAAATAAGGCAGCGCCTATTGAAGAGAAAAAGGAGTCACACATGTCTCCCTTAAGCACGCTATCAAACATCCAGACGACTGGCAAAAATTCATGTGCGTGGAAAGGAAAAAGAAAGAACGAGTATTGTCAGAGAAACTCTGCAGCAAAAGCAGAAAAATCTAGACGGGCGTTGGAAATATCTGAACAACGGGTGTTTTGAATAGAGCAAGAGGGTATAAGACCTTCATCGTCAAGGTCAACAAAAACTTGATTATAAAGTATTCAATGATGTTCCCCGGTGGTGAAGATGGATATCATTTTAACCTGAGGCAAATCAACAAGAGGTTAAATATAGTCCCGTTAGATCACCTAGAATGTTCTCTTTCCGAGTTTTTTAAGAATGGATACTCACTTCGCTCTGTATTTTATTGATTGAGTTGTTATTTAACCAATTTGGAGTTATAATTTAGCATCTTGAGATTGTTCTCCTTACCTACAAGTGTAATTATTCCAGGCAACACCGGGTCCTCTGCTACTCTTTCTATGTATATAAAGAAGGGTGTTTGAGGGTTTGTGGAGTTTGTTTTTTTTTATACAAATCTACAGTTTTATTCCGATCTTAAGGAAATTTTGCATACTTGAACTTCAAAGCATAAGGAAGGTCGCTGTCTACCTCAGATTTCGAAAAAAAATAATTATTGATAAAAAAAATCGATATTCATGTTTATGGCAAGGTGTATTATTGAGAAATATCTCATGACCAACATTGCAAGGCAAAGTTTGTGCAACAATAATTATCAGGCAATGGTGTCAACACGCAATGCACCAACACTATGCAAGGATCAACAATATATATCTCATGATCAACAATGCAAGGGAAAGTTTGTGCAATATAGATATGTTTCAATTTGTAACCATGCATTGAATTCCTGTTATTCAGGCTTTTCTTAGAAAAGAGAGTTCTTAGTACTTAATGATTTCTTGAAAATATTTTAAAATGATCAGTAACTGGAGATAATAGAGAGTTAGCAGACTATTGAGAAAGAGTGGATGGACGACAGAGGAAGCGCTCCTTTAACTACGTGCTGTATTGTGCAAATGGTAAACAAGTAAATAGAAGAATCGGCGACCACTAGACACGCAAAGTGATGGATGGCCAAGTTATGCTTCAAGACATCTGGAGAAGAGTGGGAATTGCGACAACATAAAGTGTACATCTAAAGTAAGATTACGTGACTAAGAAATTATTTAGACTAGCACTGGCATACTTGGAAAGATCCATTCATTGTCAGCCTTTAAAATTTTTTTTTCGAATTTTCATAGAGAATTTTTACTGTATTAATTCGAGGTGTTTTCATGTGTTTATTTTTAAGATATTGCTAAATTTAATCCAATAGTCCGAACTCTGGCATGGCTGATTTGGTAGCAAAGCAGATCCAAACTTTTCATAAAAATACTCTTTGTGAATGTGAATATTTTGGAATCTGAGTTGCTGTTAATGCGATGATTTAACGTTTGTTTCCAAGAATTTTAATAATGAGCATAAAAATGACATAAATAAAACAGCGTTTATTGAGGAGGCAAGAGAGTCAGACGTGTCTCCCTTGAGCTCTTTATCAACCGTCCTGAAGAATTAAATAAAGTTCCGGTATACACCATATTGCCAATAGTGACCGGACACTTTCGATTTTATACGTTTTGTCGAATAGCTAGAAATATACTTGACGAAATATCCTGAAATTTCAGGGGTGTAAAGAGGATATATTATATTTATTTCAGCGAATGTTTTCTCCCGAAGGCAAATAGGAGACCAGCAAAGAAGTGAACCAAAAATATAATTTTTGGAATCACCCTGTAAAAATAATGCTTGAAATGCATTGTTGCTGTAGCATCTGCTTAAGAGGCTTGTTTTACTTTTCTGTGTTCATTTGTATGAGAATAGCAAATATATTCATGGAGATATAACGGTGTATTAAAAAGGTTGAAATGTTTTCGTAAGTTTTTTGTTTATAACACGCAAGATTTTCAACGCAATGCAATGCCATTTGCAGAGAACTTGACAAACTATATTACAGACAACACCCTGCTAACAGAATAGAAAAATATTAAATATTTGAGCATTTTTACTAAATAATGTTTAACTGCGCATGCGCTTGCGTTACCAAATTGTCTTTTACAAAGTTTATTAGCCAAATGTATAGAGCTACTCCTGTAAAAAGCCCAAGCAAATATCTTGAAAATTCAGGAAGATATCGTCGATAGAATTAGTTGAATTTCAGTTGCTCTCAAAAATAAACAAAACGATAAGGGGCTTTCTCCAAACTTTTATTTTTGGAGCGGACACCAGTATCAATTCTTCTTCTAACGCTGATATGAAGTCAATATGAAGTCAATATTTTTTCATGTCAGCGTAAGGAGAAGAAGTTGATATTGGTGTCCGATCCAAAAATAAAAGTTTAGAGAAAGCCCCTTATCATTTTGTTTATTTTTGAGAGCAACTGAAATTCAACTCATTCTATCTGCGACATCTTTCTCAATTTTCATGATATTTGCTTGGGCTTTTTACAAGAGTAGCTCTATATATTTGGCTAATAAATTATGCAAACGACAATTTGGTAACGCAAGCGCATGCGCAGTTAAACATTATTTAGTAAAACTGCTCATATTTCGTCAAATATTTAATATTTTTCTTTTCTGATAGCAGGGTGTTGTCTGTACTATAGATTGTCACGTTCTCTGTAAATGGCATTGCATTGAGTTGAAAATCTTGCGTGTTATAAACAAAAAACTTACGAAAACATTTCGACCTTTTTAAAGAAACCTTTACATCTCCATGAATATACGTGTTATTCTCATACAAATGAACACAGAATAGTAAAACAAGCCTCTTAAGCATATGCTACAGCTACAATGCATTTCAAGCATTATTTTTTACAGGGTGATTCCAAACATTATTTTTTTGTTTCACTTGTTTGCTGACTTTGTCCCTGCACTCTGTGTTGTAGTTCCTTATATTCTGTCCAAAAATTTAAATAAAAACGAAATAATAATGATTTTTATACATTTACTAGCGGAGCCAGCATTTTTTCAATAAATCTATACATATACTGAACGGCAATTTATTAGAGACAACTGTTACGAAAAATGGATTGGCCTCCAAGTGCCACCCAAACAATGGAACAGGCTGAAGTGGGATGTATAAAAGTTATATAAAAAGGATGCATTGGCACACAAGTTGCAGTCCGCTGCAAAAGTGGACTGAATATGGGTAAATCCAACTTTGAACTAAGCATGATTTTACCGACTTTGAACTAGGCATGATCGTTGGAGCTCGACGAGCGAGGTTGAGCATAACACAAACCGCGAAACTTCTCGGGTTTTCCCGTTCAACGGTGTCAAGGGCATTCCGTGAATGGCAGTTATGCCAAAAAACAATCTCCAACAAACACAACTCCGTGGATGAACGAGGCCAAAGGCGACTGGGATGAGAACAGCGCAACAAATTGCATCGTACTTCATTCAGGGTGCATCGCAACCCATTTCGGAACACACGGTGCAGCGCACCTTGGACCGAGCTAGGTTTACCAACATGCGGCCAGTTTGGGTAGCGTCGCTCTCACCACAAAATAGGAAAGAGCTCCTGCTAAGAGCACACTGGACACCTGATGAGTGGAATTAGGTCACCTGGTCCGAAGAATCGTGGTTCCTACTTCATCATGCCGATGGCAGACTGCGCATCTGGCACAGACAGCATGAGGCCATAGACCCATCGAATAAACAGACAACCGTACAGGAGGGAGTAGGAGAGAAGGTCTTCTCTTGTGACACACTGGGTCCTCTGATATTCGTAGACATATCCTTGAATGCTACACACAACTTGACATTGTTGCCGATCAGGTGCACCCGTTCTTCATGACTGCATTCCTTGGTGGTGACAGACAGTTTCAGCAGGACAATGCTCCGTGTCACCCTGCTCGAATGGATTTGCTCTGTAGTTTTATTTTATAATGTATAGACTCACCAAGAAAGGATTTTATGAAATTCTTTCCTTAAGGGGGTAAAAAAGGAGATGTATGTTTGTACCAAAGTCCTTAATTTTTAAGTTAAATCCATAAAGAAATCCAAGAAATTTTTTATTCGGCATTTTGGTAAGAAATTGATCTTTATCCCCTATAACGTGATTGGTTGCCACTAAACGTCACTGATTTTTTTACCAAATGCAAATGGCGGATACTGGACGCGTTAATGGCATTTCTTGACTGTATCGTAAGTGAAAAATTTTAATTGTTGTCCTTGCTATGGTTAAATATTGTTGTGTTCCTAATTGTCAGAGTGAGGAGAAAAAATAAACAACATTAGAAAATACTTTTATAGGTAATTTGGAAATGACTATGAAATTAAAATTATGAAAGGTCATCAGTAAACACTTAAATCATTATATTTTACTAATTTACGGTTAATAATGTATGTTGAATTAATAAAGATCTTTAAAATAGTACAAACCAATGGAAAATATAAAGGAAATGAATTTTACTCAAATCACAAGTGCCTACAACACGACCAACGGATGCCATTGTTTATGTGGTCAAGTGGGTAGTCAAGGCTACGAAGGCTAAGAAGGGGTGTGAGAATGAGAGTTTATGATAAAGGTCAATTGAGAAAGAAGTGTTTTTAATGATTTTTGGAAATTTACCCCTTGAGGGGGTAATCTAATTAGCTTAAGGGGTTTCAGCTAGCGATGATTGTAAGAAAATTACTTTCTACAGCACAAAATTAATTTTTAATATCCAGAGATGGCGCTGACTGTATTTTAAATTGCGGTATTGTGTAATTTTTTGCATAACACTACAATCGCTCCAATTATATGAAAATTGTTCTGCATAATCTACAGAGAGCAATGACTTTTTTCTTCATTAAAATGTAATATCCATTCACTGAAAGCATGTTTTTTACATTTGAAAACTAAAAACATGTACTGGAACATCTGTATACCGGGTGGATATAATTAAGGTTTCCCACTTCTGCGCGGACTGCAGACCGCGTTATTGCACGGAGTTGATGATGCTTTGTGTATTGGTATGCAGAACATGTAGAAGAGAATTCCAACGGAAAATTTATTAGTGCACACGGTTGCCGCCAGAGGAAAAAGTGACGCATCAAGATCATATGCAGATGGTAGTAATACACTATTGGAATGCTGTTAGAAGATTGTTCAATATGCGTATGCTCTGCATTGGTGGTATACTGAAGCGCAGGACAGCATGCTCAAAAGTAGAAGGAAGTGTTTTCTGTGAAATGGATGCAACATGACGAATGATGTTGGCTTTCACTTCAGGGAAGTTCCGTTCGCCTCCATAATAAACACGATCCTTCAGGGTTCCTCACAACCAGAAATCAAATATATTAAGGTGTGATAAACGGACTGGCTACACGTCGGGAAAGTACCTCGACAGAACACCTTCATCGCCGAACAGGGTATGAAGAAGTTCCTTTACTGGACGACCCACATGTGTTGCTGCACCATCTTGTATGAAGACTGTTGTCTGTAGACACCCGCGTTCCTGTAATGCATTGTTTGTTGTTCAATTGGTTGTGCACTGACTCATCAACAACGAGCCGAAACTGCTGAAGCTAAATACATGATATTTTGATACTAGGTTTATTTTGTGACTAAAAAGCACCCACTATAAAAGGATTTTACGAAATTCATCCCGTAAGGGATTAAGATAGAAGATGTAAATTTTTTATCTATATATATTGTGTAACTAAAAGACTGAAACAGTGGAATATCTGAAGAACCATGCATCGGATCGAAAAAAGAAAAAAAACAATACAAAAATCAAGTGTTTAATATTTTTAAAAGCTAACCAATGATACCGAATCCGACCCACCACCTCCACGTTGAGATCGAGGGAGGAGAAAGCATTGAAATATTAAATAGGATCCCTTATTTTTAATGGTATTTTCAGATTCTACCCACCATTTAAAAGTCATTTTATTCCTGGTGTTTTTTTCAATTGAGCCAACCGTTTTGGGAGATACAGTCACTAAAAGTGTGGAACATCGAAAGAAGAAAGGGAATAGCAACAACATCAAGTGTACATCTAAAGTAAGATTACGTGAGTAAAAAATTATTTAGACTAGAAGGCATCCTTGGAGAGGTCTATCCATTGTGAGCCTTTAAAAAATTTTTTTTGGTAAATCTAGTCCCGGTATATCACCTAGAATGGATTTTTTCAGTGACGAGGTAAATTCCTGTCTTTCGGAATTTTCTTAGAATGGATAGTCCCTTTCGCTCTATATTATAGTGATTGGGTTATTATTAAACAACTAGCAGAGGACCCGGCGTTGCCTGGGATAATTCCGTTTGTAAGTTAACACACACACATACGCAAAGAAACACATATACTTTTCTCAAACGTCTGAACGCTTGTTAGGGAGCTGAAGGAAGATACGTGTACCTCCTTTGCCTCATCGAGACTGCCCTATCTATATCGTCTATTATATCTATTTCCTGTTCATTGTTAATAGTTCTTGGAACCGATTGTTCTGCCATTGCATCATCATTTTATGTTCATTGTTATAATTCTTTGAATAATTTTGTGCTCATTGTTATTGGTGAATTGCGCATTGAGACCATTGTTGATGCGAACATGACGCAGCTATTGTTGCACAAAATTTGCCTTGCATTGTTGGTCATGAGATATCTGTTGCTGGTCCGAGCTTAGTGTGAATTGCGTGTTGACACCATTGTTGATACCAATTGTTGCACAAAGTTTTCCATTCATTGTTGGTCCTGAGATATATATTGGTTGGTCCGTGCAGCGTGTTTGTGAATTGCGTGTTGATACCATTGTTGATACCTATTGTTGCACAAACTTTGCCTTGCTTTGTTTGTCATGAGATATTTCTCATTAATATGCCTTGCCATAACCTTGAATATCGATTTTTTTATCGAAAATTATTATCTTTAAAAAATCTGAGGAAGACATTTTCCTTCCTCCTGGTTTGATGGTCAAGTATGCAAAATTTCATCAAGATCGGAATAAAACTGTAGATTTGCATCAGAAACAAACAAACAAACCCACAAACAAACATCCTTCTCTATATATATAGAAAGATTTGAAGAATCGTTCAGTAAGGGGTTCATAGTGCTGTTTCTATCGATAAAATTGGTAGAGAATTTACAACACAACAAAGGGAGAACAGAGTTTCCGACTAGTTTCGCCATTTATTCCCGGCTTTATCAAGGATACACACAAGAGGATATAAGCCTTTATATACAGAAAATATGGTACAGAATGTGAACATGATTGGATGAAGAAATAACAAATCTTCTATATATATAAAGAAGGATGTTTGTGGGTCTGTCTGTCTGTGGGTCTGTCTGTGGGTCTGTCTGTGGGTCTGTCTGTGGGTCTGTTTTTTATACAAATCTACAGTTTTATTCCGTTCTTGATGAAATTTCGCATACATGACCTTCAAAGCATGAGGAAGGTCACTGTCTACCTCAGATTTCGGAAAAATAATAAATATCGATAAAAAATCGATATTCATGGTTATGGCAGGGCATATTAATGAGAAATATCTCATGACCAACAATGCAAGGCAAAGTTTGTACAACAATAGGTATCAACAATGGTATCAGCACGCAATTCACAAACACACTGCATGAACGAACAATCAATATCTCATGACTAACAATGAAAGGAAAAGATTGTGCAAGTGTAATTATCCCGGGCAACGCCGGGTACCTCTTCTAGTAGTAAATAATATAAATTGTATAGTGGCGACATTGAAAGGAGAATGGTTGGATAAGGAACCAATAACAATGAAATTATAAGGAAACCTTGAGAGGAAAATAAATTGAAATATATAGGAAAAAATGTCATAACAAACAAAATTGAAAACGCGGACCTAGAAGAAGACTCATCCGGAGTTAACGTAAACTAAGGTATTAATAAAAAATGGAAATGAAAGTAAATATACAAATTTGAAAAATTACAAGATATCGGATAAAGAATTTAAAATTGAATAAATATCAAAAACGGTTTTGCAATTGAGGGGGTGATCTGGAGAGGAGATTTTAGCTTTAAAGATCTCAATGGCTTCGAGAGTGGCAGTCTTGAATGGGTCGTTGCATAGATGGAGAATGGTCAT
>JAHWFO010043940.1:299264-310027 GCA_023313115.1 Rhysida immarginata | reverse complement strand
TGATTGTTCAATGCAGTATTGTAAGTAAAGGGAGTTGCGGGGACCCCATGTTCATATGACAAAAAAACGTTCTAAGGACCTCTTCTATCATCTCCCAAAAATTTGTACTCAATTCAAAAACACTATCTATATCGTCTATTATATCCATTTCCTGTTGATTGTTACTAATTCTTGGAAAACAATGTTCTGTCATTGCATCATCATTTTATGTTCATTGTTATAATTCTTTGAAATAAATTTACTATCATTGCATCATCATCATTTTGTTCTCATTGTTATTGGTGAATTGCGTGTTGAGACCATTGTTGATACCTATTGTTGCGCAAACTTTAGCTTTCATTGTCGGTCATGAGATATATATTGTTGATCCCTGCCTAGTGTTTGTGCATTGCGTGTTTATACCATTGTTGATACCTATTGTTGCACAAACTTTGCCTTGCATATACAGAAAGAAGATGGATGTTTGTTTATGGGTTTGTGGGTTTGTTTGTAGGTTTGTTTTTTATACAAATCTACAGTTTTATTCTGATCTTGATGAAATTTTGCATACTTGACCTTCAAAGCATGAGAAAGGTCACTGTCTACCTCAGATTTCGGAAAAATAATAAATATCGATAAAAATCGATATTCATGGTTATGGCAAGGCATATTAATGAGAAATATCTCATCACCAACAATGCAAGCAAAGTTTGTGCAACAATAGGTATTAACACGCGATGCAAGAACACTATGCAAGGATCAACAATATATATCTCATGACCAGCAAGAAACGCAAAGTTTGTGCAACAATAGGCCCGTCGTGTTCGCATCAACAATGATATGAACTCGCAACTCACCAATAACAATGAGCACAAAATGATGATGCAATGATAAAGCAATCCTTTCTAAGAATTATAACAATGAACATAAAATGATTATGCAATATGGGTAAGTTTCAAATTGTAACATTGCATAGAATTACTGTTTTTCAGGTTATTCTTAGAAAAGAGAATTCTTAGTACTTGAAACAATTTCTTGAAAATCTTTAAAAATCATGAGGAACTGGAGATAATGGAAAGTTAGCAGACTATTGAGAAAGAGTGGAAAGACGACAGAGGAAGCTCCGTGCTGTATTGAGCAATGGTAAACAAGTAAATAGAAGAATCGGCAGCCGCTAAACTACATAAAGTGATGAATGGCCAAGTTTTGCTTCAACTCATCTAGAGAAGTGTGGAAATTGCAACGACATCAAGTGTACATCTAAAGTAAGATTATGTGAGTAAGAAATTTTTGGAGAGAGCCATCCGTTATGAGCCTTTAAATTTTGTTTTTCGAATTTTCATTAATAATTTGTCCTGTACTAATTGTACTGTTTTTTATTAAGATAGTGCACAATTTAATTTAAATTTTTGAGATTATTCTGTTTACCTACAAGTGTAATTATCCCGGGCAACGCCGGATATCTTTGCTAGTCCAATATAGATAAGGTTGAATTTTTAACAATGCATAGAATTCCTGTTATTCAAGCATTTCTTAGAAAAGACAATTCTTAGCACTTAACAATTTCTTGAAAATCTTTAAAAATGATCAGTAACTGGAGATAATGGAGAAAAAGGAGACTATTGAGAAAGAATGGAAAGACGACAGAGGAAGCACTCCTTTAGCTCCGTGCTGTATTGAGCAAATGGTAAGCAAGTAACTAGGAGAATCTGCAACTGCTAGACAACACAAAGTGACGAATGGAAATGCAACAACATCAAGTGTACATTTAAAGTAAGATTACATGAGTAAGAAATTAGTTAGACTAGCAGTGACATCCTTGTGAGCCTTTAAAAAATTTTTTTCGAATTTTCATTAAGAATTTTTAATATATTAATTCTAAGCGTTTTCTAGAGTTTATTTTTAAGATATTGCAAAATATAATCAAAAAAAAAAAGTCCGAGCCAAGCCGGGGTTCACACCTAGCTTGTTAGGTAGAACATCAGATCCAAACATTTCCTAAAAATATATTTTGACTATATTCTGTGGGAATGTGTATATTTTGGTAACTGAGATGCTGATAATGCGATGATTGAACGTTCGTTTCCAAGATTTATTAAGAATGAGCATAAAATTATGATGCTGTGACACAAATTAATAACGCAATGTTTATTGATGAGGCAAAAGAGTCACGCCTGTCTCCCTTGAGCTCCTTGAGCAAACGTCCAACGACTGGCAAAAATTTGTGTTTGGAAAGGAAAGAGAAAGAACGAGTATTGGTCAGAGAAACATCTGAACAACGAAACTTTCGAACAAAGCATGAGGGTATAAGAGCTTCTACGTCATGGGCTTTAGTATCTGGTGATGCTCCGCAGTGGTGAGGCAAGTCAAGAAGGGGTTAAATAAAATCCTGATATATCACCTACAATTCGTATTTTTCGTAGAATGGATAGTTCCTTTGCTCTCTGTTGTATTGATTGAGTTATTATTTAACCAATTGGGAGTTATAATTTTATTTTTTGAGATTGTTTTCTTTACCTACAAGTGTAATTATCCCGGGCAACGCCGGGTACCTGTGCTAGTTATATATATATAGAAAGAAGAAGACAGATAGATAGATAGTCATTCAAGGCCCTTAATTCCAATTTTTTTGAAATATTACATGCCATTTTTAGCATTGAAGGTTTCAATGTATCTTAAATGTTCTGCTAAACTAGGTTCCTTGGAACCAATTACGACTATCATTAATTTTACTTTTTATTCATTCATGACACATCATTTTTATATTAGCATTGAAAGTTCCAATGAACCATAATGGTTCCACTAAACCAGGTGCCTTTGAATCAATTTCGACTATCAATAATTTTACGTTTTATTCATCCATGATACATCACCTCAATTTGTGTGATATATTACATGCCTTATCTAATTATTGCAATTTTTTGAGACTGTCATAAGGGTACCATTTGGGCACGTGCCATTGTTTCGATTACAACCATTTTCAATATGGTGCATTCCCGGAATCATATTTATCAATTGGCGAAAATAGTATTTTATATCTGCTTCTATCTAGTCATTACGAATTTTTTGGTATATTAAATAATACACACACTTGCCAATGAATTAGAAACCCGTGATGAATTACTAGAAGCTGCAGCTGCTCAAGTTAAGCAAATTGGGGGAAAACAGAAGACATGTCTGTGTTCGAAAAAGAAGTTATTGTAGGAGCCCGTCTAACTGGTGCTACGATTTCCAAGGAATGAGTGGAAACGGAATCCACAAGAGTGTTCAAAACGGCAGCATTGTGGATCAAAAACAATCATGTCCCTCGTAAGCGCGTGGAGTTTCACAATTTTTTATTAAAACAAGAATTCGATGTGGCCTTCTTCTGCGAAACCCATCTTCGACCAAGCCACGACATCAAGCCACTTGGATATAGTGTTTAACGGAGAGACAGGGTAGCTGCAGGCGTGACAAGAATTTTTTCTGTCGGAGCTGGAATCATCACTCGTAAAGCCATATAGTACCAAGAAGTAATCTGCAATTTCTACACAAGTATGGAATCGACCTCAGTTAATATCAATACCTCCCTTGGCGAAGTGAAACTGGATGCACTCTACAACTCAACCATCTCGCTAGTGACATCATTGTAATCCTTGCTGGCGACCTGAATGCTACGCATCCAAGCTGGAACTATAAAACAGTCAATTGCAATAGCGCGATTCTCTACAGGTAATTACAAACCCAGGATGATGTCACTGCTGCGGGACCAGCGCAGGACACTTACTCTTGTGACCACTCCCCTACCAGTGTAATGTGGAATTAGGTTTTGGACATTTCTCTTATGAAAGGCTTACAAATAGTTCAACATCTTTACAATCGATGATCTTCCCTCCGACCATAAGCCTGTGCCTTGATCTTCGATAATGTTTAGACTAAGTTCAGGAAAGCAGTTAAAAATCAGCATGACTGGAAGCTCTACAAAGACATACTCACGGTCCAAGACTCCTGTCTCAACACTGCATGCATCAAGGATGGCATTGGTCAGAGCGTTGATGTCATCACAAAGCGTATCATCGATGCCGTTAATGCCAGCAGCTACCCATCAGAAAGCTAACCCCCTTATTACCTCGAGCTCACCCCAGGTATCAAACGGCCAATCGCAGAAAGAAACAGGGTCCGTAGGCTGTGGTAGCGCTCTCGAGAATCACGGCTCAAAACAAAATATAACAGGCTTGTGCGTAGGGTTCATGAAGAAGTCAAAGATCTTCGCGACATTAGGTGGAATGATTGGCTTAAAAACCTGTCGACCCGTGATAACTCTATCTGGAGCATGGTAGATAAAGAAAAACACTACGTTTCTTCCACTTCTCATCCCAGATCATAACAAAGCTCAAGTCATTGCAGACTCGCTGGAGATGCAGTTTGTAACTCCCGACAACAACAATCCCGAAAATGAAATCGTACCCAGTGTGTGGAAGATAGCATCTCCAGCTTCTCTGAAGCACGTAACGTCTGTCGCAGAACCGAATTGAGATTGGTGACATCACACTCTCATATGGAGACTGAAAAAGAAGAAGGCTCCTGGAAAAGACAAGGTAAGAAATATTGCCCTAAAGAATCTCGAGAGGAACGTTATTGAAGACATCACGTCCCTATTTAATGATTGGTGGAAGTTTTTTTACTTCCCGTTGCTCTGGAAGAAATCCAGTGTTTTTGTACCTCAAACAGGGGCAAAACCCAGCTGTACCTGTAAGCTACAAGCCTATTAGCGTGTTCCATCAATTTCTAAGATTCTAGATAAAACGATCCTCTCCAGGTTCCAGGAACACTGTATCGCTAAAGAACTAGTCCGGCAGGACCAGTTTGGCTTTCGTGCCAACTACTGCCAGGTTCAGATACAAGTCGAACCACGTTATAACAAATTGTAGGGGGAGTCTAAATAATTCGTTATAATGAAATTTCGTTTTAATGAAAACATTAATTTAATGAACTGTTTAATTTTTAATACTTGTACACTACAATTTAAAACAAATAAATATGTAGCTTATTTAAATTAACAAAAATACACACTAATGCTTAAAAAAGTTTGTAATTTTTGATTGAACAAAGTTTTAGTATTTTCTTTTAAAGAGAACTCTTCTCGTGCTTGCATGTGTTCAAATATAGTTTGAGCAACATTTTCCCGATTAGTTACAAATTCTTTTAATTTAGAAAAACATTCACTTGCTTCTTTTGTGGTAATGTGTGGCTGGTCAATCGCTTCTTTTTCTATGTCTACCTCTGCCTCAACATTCCATTAGACACCGTTGGAATAATATCCGCATCAGTGACTTCACTGCATGTAAGTTCATCCTGATCAACATTGATGTGATCCATAAAGTCGACAGCTTCATCAATGTATCCAGCTTCTTGAATTTATTTCCATAAAGTTTGAGGATTACTCAGCAAATTATCATTGTCTAATAAAGCATGGTCAGTATCTGTGCAATGATTCAAAAATCCAGTTTTTTTTCCAACATTTCGATATTGTTTCTTCCTTCACTAAGAACCAGGATGCAGCAATCAAATCAATAGCCTACTTCACATCAATTAAAGGCAACGACACATCAAAAGGAATGTTCATTAGAAGTTGTTGTAGTAATCGACTTCTATATACCACCTTAACAGCACGGATGATACCCAAATCTATTGGCTGCAAAACTGCTATACAATTCGGTGTAAAAAAAAACACGAAACAAACGTTTCTTAATTGTGGTGGAGCGGAGCAATTGTCGATTAATAGCATTGTTCACTTTTTATTTCTGCATCAAGTTTATTCGCACAATGTCCTGAGTCATCCATGCGCGTTTATTCGCACAATGTCCTGAGTCATCCATGCCCGTTTATTCGCACAATATTCACAAGGCAATGAACGCACGTTTTTGAAAAATCAGGTTTGGCTGATTTTCCGATGATTAGGCGTTTCAATTTTTCAGTTCTAGATGCGTTACAGTATAATAGTGCAGTGAATCTTTGCATTTATTTTTTGTCTCCCTTACAGTACTCGCCTCTTACAGCCAGCGTACGATTTGGCAGCAAGTGGTAGCAAATGCCATTTTCGTCTGCGTTGAAAAGGTTACAGGCACCAAACTTTTTTTATGATTTCTTTTTTGCGTCCTATTCTCCACGTGTTCACTCTATCCATTGACACAGAATTTTCTTCTCCACAATTTGCTTTCCATGAAATATCAGAACGTGCATTAAATCTGTAGAGCCATCCTGAACTTGCTTTGAAATCCACATGCCCAAGGGCAGAATCAAATTTTAAAGCCTTTTCTTGAACAAGGGGACCATTTATTGGAATGTTTCTGGATCTGACTTCTTGAAACCATTGAGAAACAGCTTTTTCAACATCTTCATAATTTGCACATCTAATTTTCTTACGTTGTGGACAGATTTCCTTCGAGGAAAGCGTCTCAATTTTGTTCCGTTCTGTTAAAATTGTACCTAATGTTGAAGGAGCTATGCCGAAATTTTTAGCAACTCTCCTTTTTTCCCGCCATCTAATTGCTCGACCATCTGCAATTTTTCACCACGAGTAATTGCCAGTGTTTTTGTTTTGTTGCCATTGCAGCACAGAATTGAGTGTAATGTTTCACAGAGTGGTGTGCAACTACTGTACGCACTGATGGTGAAAAGTTCAACTGAGAATGCTTTAGTGTCTCCACGGGGAGCTCCATCAACCTCGTCAAATCTAAGGGCATTGCTATTGGAAAGTTGACGGCCGATGATCTAAAGAACTTTCCAATAAAATAGTGTGGCCAAGTTACAGTGTTAGGGTATGTGTTTTATTTCCTCCCAGATCCAGACTCCCGTGACTGGCAACAGGTGATCAACAAGTGTAATCCTCGCCTTGATAAAAATTTTCGCTTTAATACCTCGATGTTTTGCCATTTTGGGAGGCCGTGGCCTGTAGTGCTTTCACTGAAACAATTTCTGTGAAGTTAAGCAACATCAGGCATGGCTAGTCACTGGAATGGCGACCATCCGTGACTGATGATATTCACTCCCCTCCCCCCGGCTGCTGTGACCACCAATACAGTAGTCGTTAATCCAGGTTCATCCAGGGACCCAACTCGTCAGCCTCAGGCCATGCAGGCCCTAGAAGGACGTATTGGATTGCCGGTACTAATAAATAAATTAAGTTAAATTAAATTAAATTAACTGCCTGTTCACCTTGCCATCCAGACAAGGATTGTGTGTGGGGTCATGGGAACCAGAGAGTGCCATTCAGATCGGAATATATGTTTATCCCAGTGGAGAAAGGGGGATTAAGAACTACCCGAATTTCGATGCTATCTTATTGCAGCCAGAATGGCCGCTTTGATTCGTGTGTTTTTATTCCTCCCTCCAATATGGGCTAACTTTGTATTTATGCATCCCGTTTATTTAAGGTGAACAGGTAACCATTTCCATCTACGTTACCGGTGACAATGAACCTTACAACACCGGACTTTGATCTTAAGTGTAAAGAAATTTTTGTGACTTTTATCCCCGGACTCAGACATTTAGACCCACAAGACTGGGGCATCCTCCAGCAGTCTATCATAGTTCTTCCAGCAGTCCGACCAAAGTGTGGCCACTGGCATCGTTCGGTTGCATCCTGATTATCCGTGGTGAAGCTTTGAGAAGACAATTAAGGGAAGACTCCTGTGCCAAAATGGTCATTTTCGCCAAAAAATTAAAAATAAATTTTTATAAAAAATAATTCCTTGATATATTGTTATAACATAATCGTTTTCAAAGTTCGAAATATTGCATTATATATATGCAGAAATATATAAATATGGATACCCCGTACAGTATGAATATTTGATAAAATATAATAATTTGAAAAAGCTATAAAATCTGTTCTAATTGTCGCATCAATATAATTTTTTTTTATTTTTATTTAAAAATTCTGCTAAAAGATACGCGTGTTTTTATTTCCCATCAACAGACGGAAGCACTTGATTTTTTACTTCAATATTAGCTTCTCTGATTGGCCAATCTCAGCTCACTGCCTTTCATTTGTATCGAAGCGAAGCAGAAAGCATTATTTTGATACATTGCCACCCAAAAAGGTTGCCACAACTATTATTTATAAAAAAAGAAAAAAACAGAAAGAAATCTCTAGATTGCATTAGATAGGGTAAAAAAGAAACAGCTGGCTGAAAAAATTTTTGGATGAAAATAAACTAAGAACAATCATAAAATGTAAAGCCCTTCAAATAAATTCATTTTTCTCCTACTTCAATTTTTAACACTGCCATAATTTCAAACACGTGAAACTAAGTAACTACCTGTTGAATATTAATGATAATATTTGTACTTGTTAATGAATACATGAATAAGATACAGACAGAGAGAAATGTTCCAAAAAACCATTTATTTTTATTAAAAATTTGAATTTAGTGAAGAACAGATTTTTTTCCGATAAGTGATTAAAGCAAAGTTTATGAATTTTTTCTAACTTTCTAATGAATTTTTAGTCACATTTCTCTCTGTTACTATAAGTTGTATCAGGAAATCTACTTCTCTAATTTTTGGTTAGTGTATACCTGGTATCTCAAGTAGGTGCTGACGCCTGAAAAATAGGCTATTTTGGTAACGTTTTTCAACATTTTAGCAAATCTACTTGGAATATACACATAAAACTTGGTTTGTGGGCTATTTATATCATGTGAAAACTATGTATCAAGTTTTATTAAAATCCCATAAATAGGTTTGGATTTTGCTGTTTTCACAGGAGTCTTCCCGTAAAGCCTTAGCCTTCGAAATAACTGTTTTTAATATCCAATGGTGGTTACTGCACCACGGATTTATCACTCTCCAGAGACTCCATCTATGAAGAATGGTCGGATCTGCTGATTGCCTGGTTTTTGGGGTCTAGAATCAGCGAGTCATGTGTTTTATGAGTGCCCGTTCGCAGAAACCACATTTTCTTCTGGATGAGCATTCTTATCAGTGTGTGCGATTCTTGATGGATGACACTACTGGCGCTGTTGTAAAGCTGGATATAGCTACTTCCATCACATTTTTGAATTGAGAACTGTAGTTAGCCAGAAACAACACGTTTAATGGAATAAATTCATCAACTATAGCTGAAAGGAGGAGAGGGACTGAACATCTTAGGTCCTTCCTCCAACGGCAATGGCATAGATTAGGTCCAGCTACATTCAAGAAGCGTTATTCGTCATCAAAGAGCTTATGTACGGTCATCGGGGGAGGCCGTAATAATACGTCTCTCTTCACCTTCACGACGGACTTCGCATGATCGGCCAGTGGGCGAATGGGCCTCCTCTGAAGGCGTTTAACTACGGGCTGTAAGATTCCTAATGCATGTGCGCCTGTACACCCTGCCTGTTATCATAATTAAAGGGTGTTCGCTGGGGCAACGACAACAATGCCCGTCCTCTTCGTGGAGAAGGCATGATTCAGTCGGACTCCATGGCGATAGGAAGCTCTCGAATATTGCGACTAAATTTTCCATCTCAATATTCGTTGATATGCGTACGGAGAGGTGTTGATGTCCGCTCGTAAGGAGACAGCGCGACATGGACCGAAGGCCAACATTTGGAGACAGAATATTTTACCCATCTACGTATCGCTCCACCTTTAGAGAAGAACCGCTCGCTTCATTTCTCGGCCAAATGAAGACGCCGCTTGCTTCATCAGCTGACGATATCTCAGCTGCTCGTTCACCCGCGCCTACAAGAGAGCCGCCGCCACTTCAGCCAGCCGCTGAGGCTCAGGCTAGTAAAGACTTTATTAGCAGAGAAATTTATTTAACACAAAATAAATATCTTGGAGGAATATTAGACGATAAAATAGACTTTAAGAATAATGATATTCCTAATAAACATTTTGAATGAAAGATTAAAGACATAGTATCCAGTATCCGTGATGAAGTCGAAGTGCTATTCGACCAGGATTTGCCTAGAGCATTGCAGCAAATACATCTCACGGGCTCAGCTATACAGTTGTCGCATTTCCCTCTCGCATTTTCATTCTCGGAGACCCATCGCAGCCTACGGCGTTTGTGCTTCACTCCGTTTACAGCCGGTAGCATTGATGGGCCCCATTCGGCCTGCCGCACTCTGTGGGCAGCATAGTGTCGTACGGTGTCAAACCCATCATTTTCTAACTGTCATTATTGAACTTGATTTTGTGTTTGAAGTATTGACTTAGAATTAATGGTTTGTTTATTATTACCCTAATTCGAGTCTCCGGAACTACAAACTTGAAATGGTCGCCATACTCGTGTGTTAGGATTACCCGGACCACATAACTATTCATTCCGCAAAGAATCCTAAGCCCACACGTTGTTGAGCTCACCGACGAAACCTAACAACATTCGTCATCTAGCAATCCTGAATCATCGGAAGAAGCAATACAGGGTGTTTCAAAATTATGTACAATAAATTTAGTGACATATTCTTCAGGTCAAAAGAAGACGAAAATGTTCTATCGCACTTTGTCTGGAAACGATTTGTTTGAGAGTAATCCAATACCATACAGTAGGGAAGCACGGTAGTTAGCGGACGATATTTTAGCAGTTCCAGCGTTTCGACCCAACACTAGGTTGAGTGGTTTGTTCCATTTAAACCTACTTTAGGGTTGTTCCATTAGTTGTGTACGATTGTGTCCATTACTGTAGTTTCACTGCTGTACATCCACTAGGAATATCAATTTCAGAACGTTTGCGTGCTTTGACATACGCATTACGATGTACGTAAAAAAAGTCATGTACACGTATTCCAGTGCAGAATACACTGACATGC
>JAHWFO010043940.1:264775-285680 GCA_023313115.1 Rhysida immarginata | reverse complement strand
AAAAAACAAAGATCAATGTGGAAAACCATGTTAGCCATAACTCCTATTTAAAACTAACGTTACGGAGAACGTCATGTGTACCCTTTTAAATTATTTTTAACGAGGAGGGGGCCACCGTAACCTCCTCGGAGGCTTAGAGAACTGCCAGCGTAGGTTGGCTCCCTGAAGGCAAAAGAACAAAACGAGCTTCGACGAGAAATTAAGAAAAAATTAGGCTTTATTAAGATGTCAATAGACTTAAAGCGCCGGATAAAAAGAATATTTAACCGGGCGATTTTTAATCACTAAGGCAGGTTAAAAAAAATCAATTCGTATTCTAACTCGAAGTTAGGTCGAGAAAAAAAAGGTCAAAGAGCAAGAGGTTCCCGGAACACCATCCTCAAACGGGAAGAAAGGTAAAATGGGAAAAAAATTTTTTTTCCATATAACGGGACTGAAATTGCACGTTATACCATGTGCATGTCCCAAAGACCTTAAATAGCCTCAAACAAACATTACAGACACAACTTGACAGCACCACAATCAACAATCTTTAGATGGTGTAAAATTATGCTTAGATAACAACCAATTCACATTCGACAATAAATTATTCTCTCAGACACAGGGCCTACCAATGGGAAGCCCCCTGAACCCCCCTCTTGCCGACTTGTATGCACATAATGTGGAATACGAATTAATACACGAATCAGAACTCAAATCAAAAATAGTGTGCTGGATAAGATACGTAGATGATATCTTAATAATCACAAAAGACTACAATATTCAAAACATTCTAGATCATTTGCAATCTAATTCCTCCTTCCAATTCACTACAACCGCAATAAATAATAACCAGCTCATTTTCCTAGATCTTTTAATCACTCGCCACAATAACAGGATGATATTTGATTTATATGAAAAACCCACACAAGTTACCATAACCATCAACTATAACTCGTATCAACCTTACCACCACAAAATGAACATCCTTATGAATCATCTATCTCGCATGTACAACCTCTGCTCTCCCATCAATATTCATATACAAATAAATATGTTTTGGAAAAAATTGGAAAAAAATAGCTAAACAAACAAATTCTGACAAAATGCGTCAACGAATTTTTACACATTCCAAATAGGAAAAATATGAATCTTCTGAAAAATATTCAAATAGATAACAAAAAAGAAAAAATTAAATTCTCTTTTCAATACCACCATAAACTAAATCGTGACATTAAAAATTTTTTCAAAGATACCAAAGTTCAACCAGTATTTCGCAACCCAAACTCTCTTTTCAACGGCCTAGTCAAATTAAACACATCACCTCCAGTCCTGGAAAAAAAACTCAGAACTCATTTATAATATACTATGCTCACAATGCAATAAGTCGTACACAGGTCAGACGAAAAGACTATTAGAAACATGTATTCATGAATATCAAAATGCATGCAGAGCAAAAGATTTCAACAATCCCATTGCTCTCCATGCTTACACAAATGATCACCCAGTAGTATGGAACCAGGTAGCTATATTAAAGAGAGAGCAAAATTCTATTAAGAGAGTGATTAAAGAATCAATTTACATAAAGAAGATAATAACCATTTGGCAAGTTGTTCTTATCAAGTCCACCCAAATTGGCAATTAATTTTATAATTCAATCTACTCTCATATCAATATCTACTCTCTTATCAAATCCACCCAAATTTTGGTAGTAATTCTATAATTAGATCTATTTTTCATTTCATTATTTAAGCCGATTTTAAGTTCGATTACTTTCGTTTCGTTTTGTTTACATTTTTACCGCCAACTCCATCCCACCCTGTTCATCTCACCCCCCAGGTCAGTCCTCCTCCGCAAAAAAGCCACAAATCTTGCCTGACACCCAACACCGCGAAATATCCAAGAAGAAGGGGAGGGCCCTCAAACTTTAAACCAAGCCAGATGACCTGAAGATGTCATGAGTGCCAGGATGAAAGATCTCGTCGTTCTTCTCTTTTTATTTCCTTTATATTTATGTTTATTAATTTTTCATTATTATACTATGTTGAGCAGATGAATAAACCCACAATTAAGACATTGAGTCAAAGACATCTGCATAATTATCTCATCATTGATGGTTATGAGTACCACAAGAAACTGTGCTGTATTGCTGTGAAGTGGTAACGCTTGGTTACCGGGACAATCTCTAATTAGGTGGTTGGGATTGCTGCACCTGTAGCATTTCAGTACACGACCCTCTTGCTGAGGCCACACTTGCACCATGTCAATTTGCATGGGTTCTTCCATTGCCATATCCTTCTCCGCTGGTTCCGGACTATCATGAGCTTTGAACCATCTTTCTAACCATGTTATGGCTTGTTCATCTGTTCTGCATCCGGTCAATTTCACTTTTGCAGCTATTTTGGGAGGAAGACCCAGGATAAAGAAATGCATCTTTTCAGTTTGAGTGGTATCCATGAGCATGTTGGCCTACTAAAATTAACTACATAGTCCCTTATGTTCGAACCCTTGAGTTTTAGCTTCTGTAGATCCATACGTCTTGATAGCTGAGTTTGGCCACCTGCGAATGTATTTATAAAGGCTGTACGAAGTGAGGTCAAATCTTCCTAAAGTGAAGTCATTATACCAGTCCAGCGCTGTTTCCTTTAAATATGTAGGGAAAAAGAAGAACCACTCGTCTGGCATTAAATTTTCCTTGTTGCCACCATAGAGAAGTGTTGAATAAATTGTTCAGAGTCCTCGTTGCTTCTTCCGTGAAAATATGCAAGGGGATTTCGCTGACCATTCTTTACAATTGTGTGCCTGCCAGACGACGCACCGCTTGTGTCAGGTCTTGTACGAGGTTTGCCTCCATACTTGTAGCTGGGACTACTTGCGATTATTTTTAATAGAGGTATCCCTTATGTTGTGTGAAGCTATCAGTAACTAAATCCACCATAAAGGACATAAATAACCAGTTCAGTCTCTGTAGTACTCTACATGTTGCGAGCGCAATAGCTCGTTTTCCCTCGTTGAAACGATGAGCCAGACAGCAAATCTTTAGCATGATGCAGATACACACGCTTAGCTGGGAAGAGGCCAAGTTGTCGCACGCTCTTGGTATAATAGAAGATCCCTTATTTCTGTCACATGCAGTGGAAACGGTTTTGAGTTAGAGACAGAAATAAAGAGGGGATACGTACTGAATAAAAATTTTAACACTGACTTTATTGAACCTTAATACTACACACTACGGTATTGAATCAATACCGAAGTAGGTAACTAAACTTAACGTTGTATCAGCATTTTGCTTTGTCGCATTAGAATATGACATCCACTTGACACTTCTTAATTATGTCTGGAGCACTATGTGGTTACACCAAACAATAAAAGATAGCACTACTCTGCTGGAGCTTTTCAAATGCACATGTAATAGAGCGACTAGCTCTTTATTAACTTGGGAAGAATCTTAAGAGCACAACACTACACACCTTATTCACTTTAGAACACTATGATTTAGAAGGAATATTTCAACATTATGCACTATAACCCGCACTATTAAAGGGAATTAAGCGTTCTCATCTGACTTCACGGCTGTTCACGTAGGATAAACGTATCTCGTTTTACATTGCTTGCAGACGGACCGTAACACCTTGAGCACAATTGATGTTCACAGCACTAATTTGGAAGCACACTTAATGGGGAATTCCTTTTCCCGGTTTCTTTAGAACTGGCGCTTTACACGCACAAAGCCCTACACTAACAAGAAGAGCTTAATTAGTGAAAGAATACTTTAGAAAAATATACCAAGATTCGGTCGCCAAATTTGCTGCTCGAAAGAACAGGGAACTTGTGCACTCATGGCTCGCTCGAAATATGCAGTCAAACCAAAAGGCCATAAACCGTGAACATTGGAGCTCACTTTCAGTTCATAAAACGTTAACTCTGAGAACCACCTCCTCACAAAGCCGGAGTTGTGAGAAGAACGGTCGTTTGTGAGAGAAGAACGGTCGTTTGTGAGAGAAGAACGGTCGTTTGTGAGAGAAGAACGGAGTTGTGAGAAGAAATACCTATTATGAATTGTGCAGTTACGGTCGTTAATATCCGTAGCCGCGGGAACTCAGTCACCAGTTGTGGAGGCCTTGAGAAGAGCGTAGACTCCGCTTCACCTTCACTTGTAGAACAGCACTGCCACGTCGGCAGCTCCGCCGTAATGAGGGTTCGTTCGTTTGGTTGCCACATTTGCCTCGTCGTTCACCATTTAAGGCTGGGAAGCTGAATCCTCTGCCACGGACTGTTTGGCATCCCTGTTAGCAATCTCGATAACTAGCAGGGTTTTTCCCCGTCAGGATGTTTCCATTTGCCTCGATGATGGCCTTCTAGATCCGTTCTCAATGCCTTCCTCATAACGACTCTCTAGATCGTTGCATCTCCTCTCCTCCCGACGAAACTCGCGCTCCTTCCTCTCATTGGTAACTCGTGTGTCGCATTTGCTGACGCTTACGGTTTTGTCGCCCATCTTCTGGTTTCGTTTGGTAGAAGAAACGGATCTGGTAGTGATGGATGGCGTCACTGGAATTCGGGGTGCTATTCGAATTCCATGAAAACTTGTGACCCCACATTGTATTATAAGAAAATGTTCATTTTGGACACTTCTATGATTGCTTACAGTTATACACAGTTATTCAGAATCATCCTGTATATTTTATAATGGGTTTTCTATTTATGTGGGATTTAGGTTACAACAGCTAGTATTTTTCTTCATCATAACCCTTGATATAATTTGAAACATGGAAAAGAAACTTTAGTAACCCTAAGAGAAGCAAAGGAAGAGTAGTCAAATTGAGGATCTGTACAGAATTTTTAGATTTATTACAACTTAGTCTGCATTTAAATGTCATTCAAAGTTCCAAAGTCACTGCTATATTCTTATTGTTTGTGCAGCAAAAATATTTAATGTAATTGTTAGAGACTTTGCAATACAATAACAGCAGAACAGAGTTTTCAATTAGTTTCGCCATTTATCTACGGCTTTATCATTTATAACCCAATCGACAATCGAACAGTGAAGTGTATACTTACATTTGTTCAGGTGGGACGTAAGCAGTGCTTACATGAGTTTCACCGTTGAGGAGTAAATTACATTTGAATACACTGATACAGGCAAGAAGCCTGACGAACCCAAAGAGGTCTTCCACAATTTGAAAAAAATAATAAGATTGACGATTGTCAGAGGAGTGGGAGAGGGGGGAGAGGATGGTATCACATGTTCCAATAATCTCGGAAGTAAACGTTGCCAATGTCTTCGAAGTTAACATCATACTTTTCTATACTTTGTATGCCACTTCATTTCCATCAGGTTATTGAATATTCCAGCCACCAGGTCATTGTCATGGCTTGTCATCCTCTGCCCCATGTTCATCGGGAGATCTCGGGTACACTTTCCAATGTGAGTCATGTTCAGATCCGAGTGGATGTATTTATTTTTTACGGTCCTACTTCCAAGCTGGGCAATGGTCCTCAAGGTAATATTCTGGAACAGCGGGAGTTCCCTCTACCTGCTTCTGTATATAATTGCCCACGCAGGCATATCACAGAGGAGGATGGTCCGAGTTACTGTCTTGCACAGTTGTAATTGATTGTCCATGCTGAGGGTGCTATTTCTCCCCATGAGAGCTATAAGAGCGTAAGTTATGTGACGATTCCAGGAGAGTCTTGAGTCGATGGTAATGCCAAGGTACTTGTAGTTGTCAAACCATTCGAATTTGTTTTTGAATAGAACCAGGGAATCCGGAGGACACATCAGCTTTTTGTTGAAGTACACGGCTTTGCATTTTCTGATGTTAAGATTTAGCTTCCAGCAATTATACCTGTTTTCAAACTTCTTCAAGGTGTTCTGCAGCCGAGTGATAATGTGAGATGGCTGGGGCGCCCATGCCATGATGGCAGTGTCATCATCATAGAAAGATAAATTACAGTATCATCATCCATATCCCGGACACACTTTCTATCCTTGAATACCTCCTGCTTTCCTTCTCCTTCCCTGCACCTGGTTCTGTTGATCTTCTTCCTATTCTTTACGTTATTTCTAAAATTAATTCACCTTTAATAATTTCTTCTATTCCCAAACTTCTGGCGTAAGAATGTGGTTCTCCCTGAGCAGCTTCCTTTCCGAGGTCTTCATAACACACCTTGAACTGACCTTTGGTTCCCCTCTCCTCTCTAACTGTACTATCATTCTTACTTTTGCTATGTTGATGATATCCTAATTGTCTTTGATGATATCCTAATTGTCTGGTCTCCTTACTCTTTATTGGTCCTCACTTCTCTCGTTTAACTAATTTCCTTTCTTCGTTTGATCTCAAGAATTCCTTCCGTTATAACACCCCCTCTTTACGTAACCTAAATTCCCCCACTGTACTAACATTTTTCCCGTTCTGGGGTACATCGTTAGAACTGCGGCTTTTGCAACAACTTTTATATTGGTGTCATTCTGCAACTTCACCATCTCTTTTGAAAAACATATGGTCTCTTACAAAAAGAAAGATAACAAATCTCATTCTGCTAACCACCTTGCCACTACTGGACATGCACCAAAAACACGAAGAAGTGATGTCCGTTCTCCGTTTTTGTAAAAACCCACTGCAATTCTGGAATGTATTGAAATTCTACAGCCAAGAACTCCTGACCAGATATTCTCCTTAACTATCATACCAAAGTCGACTTTTTTCCTATTCTTAATTCTGTCTCATATTTATTGTAATATTTTTATTAATTTTTTTATCATTTACCTGTCTTTTTTATATATCAATTGTTCTTGATTCTTTTATATCTCTAATATTTATTTTATTTTTTATTCTAATACGTATGTTATTTGTTATCTAAGCTTTATTTTTTTGTTTTCATGCAGTTATTGTGTTTCTGTCCCTGTGTTGTAGCCAATATCTGACCCTTTATTGTAGCTGTTCTCTGGCCTTATATTGTAGCCATTCTCTGACCCTTTAGTGTAGCTAATCTCTGACCCTGTATTGAAGCAATTCTCTGACCCTTTATTGTAGCCCTTCTCTAACCCTTTATAGTAGACATACTCTTACCCTTTATTACAAATAGCGGTATATTTTAGCTTGCACCTTTTTCCAGTCATTCTATTCAAACTGTATTACTCATTGACTTTTTCATGCCATAAGTTGTATTTTATCCAATCATATTATTTCCATTGTACCATATATCTGTATAAAAGAGAGTGTGTATCCTTATATGTGTGTATCCTTATATGTGTGTATCCATTGTACCAAACCTCTAGTGTGTATCCTTGATATAGCAAGGAATAAATGGCGAAACTAGTTGGAAACTCTGTTCTCCCGTTATTGTGTTGCAAATTCTCTACCAATTTTATTGCTAGAAGTAATACTAAGGAATCAAAATTTAATAAACAAATTAATCTAGCAAACTTACAGACCAAATATTCCTTTCTTTAGCGAATAGAATAGGTGTACAAGTATTTTCCAATGAAACTTTTTATTACGGCGTTTAAATCTACGAAACTAGACCTTTTCTACGAGGTTACAGTAAATTAATAAAAAAGCATACTGTAAATTACAGAAAGAACTTTCGATTGATTATTTTTTTCATAAATGCAAATTTCTTCACAGGAATTAAAGTTTTAAGGGTGACAGCGAGGGAAGGTTAGGCAACCTATCTGAATTTCGGATTTTTAAATATTATAAGGAATTTTGTGGTATCAAAAGAAACTCGGAAACAGACTAAAAACTTTACCACGTCGATAGTCGAACTACAAAGGCGATAGTTATACTAGGTTCACGGAAAGTTGTGTCATGTCAGAAAATTAACGTAAATCCAAAAAAAAATCAAATATCCTAAATGCAATTCAGCCCGACAGTTCCCATCTGAACAGAAGAATTTTGGTAGAGGAAAGTATGGAGAGGTAAAAGTAAGGAGAGTAAAGTAACGAGGAAAGTAACGAAGAAAGTAGAGGAAAAGGAAGGAGAGGTAAAAGGAAAGAAAACAATTAGCTACTGATCAGTAGATCCCCTTACCACAAAGTGCCTTTTTATACTGGACATAATCATTCCAAATCGTGCGAACGCTTCTCTGTAGCGACGTGGAGTGCTGATAGAAAAGACTGTCTGTGACGATGACGCTGTTGGGACTTCATGCCTCGACTTCTTTGATGATATCCCTTGGTACACAGCAGATTGCGTAGATTACGCATAAACTGAAATAGGAAAGATTCTCAAAGGAATAACATCAAACATAATAAGTTATGAATAGGAACGCCTTTACCAATGGGAATGGTAGTATTTTGCCTTAAATGAGGTATTTTGGGTCCGTCACTGGGCCTTGTCTTCTTTCCTTTCGGTAGCAGCATTGTTTTTTTTTCTCAAATAATAAACCACCACGTCGACTTTTTTAATACTATTTATTTTTTAGACGCAAAGAAACTAATATAGAGAAAAACTATCTATGCCATCAAGTCATATGGTTTATGAATAAATCAGATGGCATACCAAATAAATTTTATAGGGCTTCCATCCTCAAAATCCTGTTAGAATACTTATGCCTAAATTACGAAAAAAAACATTTTCCTCGTCAATTCTCTTTGCATTGTTGCTCCGTGGTTCTCGTTCTCCGTGGTTCTCGTAGTTTCTTAATTATGATGGAGCGGAGCATGTGTCGATAAACAGCATTGCTCGCTTTTTATTTTTGCATCAAGTTTATTGAGCCATTCAGCAAAAATGTCCTGAGTCATCCATGCGTGTTTATTCGCACAATATTCACAAGGCAATGAACACACGTTTTTGAAACATCTAGGTTTGGATAAATCAGATGGCACACCAAAGAAATTATATAGGGCGTTCATCCTTTAGAATAGTTATGCCTAAATTACGAAAATAACCATTTTCCTCGTCAATTCTCTTTCCATTGTTGCTCACGGGTTTAGGTTCTCCGTGGTTCTCGTAGTTTTAAAGCTTGAATATCGAGTATGCATTGTTAAAGGCATGTATAAAATTCAAAATTTAAACTAGAGACATTTGTAAAAGGAGACATTAGCTTCTACTTCCTGTAATGCGTTTCACGGCTCCCAGCATGCAACAGGCTGATCAAGGTTGCTCAGTTCGACAGATGGAGTCACTGTAGTTTCTGTAGTTTCAGTTTCGAAGAGAAAATGGGAGTTGCTTGGTTGTTTGTTTATTCCTGTTGACAAAGTCACATTTGCGCAACGTGATTCGACTGTGGCAGTTAATACAAGTCTAGTTAGTAGGCCTAGCAGTTACTGCTTGAAGTTTGCTCTGCTCTCTTCGCTCTCCAATATTCAGAGTCGTATTTATCAGTGACGTCTTTTAAATTTAAAATGTCAGGAAGTTTTTGTGCTGCAAAATTTTGTAAAATCATCAAGGTGAAGGGAAAAAAATTAAAATTCTTCAGATTTCCACCTGATGCACGAAGGTGAGCTTTGTGTTGCAATTTTTTTTTAATTCTTAAGTTAAGTTGAAAATATTCCGTTTAAAAATACCAGTGGCAACGAGAAAGCGTTTCGTATTGATGTATCTTAACATTTAAAAGTACATGCAATTTAAGACCAGAAGTTAAAGTTTTCTTTACTGAACCTTTACACATTTTTGAAAACTGCATCTTATACTTCATTCCTTTCTGTTTGACTACCTCTAAAACTTGTACATATTATCTATGAAATTTCCACTAAAATAGCATACTATTATTCCATAAAAATTGCTCGTTATACTAGCAGGCTGTTATGAAATTAAGAATTTTCTCTGAAAAACAGTACCCTCTTTTCTTGGCATAGAATCATTTCTAAACTATTGCATCATCAACTTTTAAAAAATTGCACATAAAAAACCCAGTATTTTTTACTATACTCTAGTTCTTAATCATAAAATTTATTATTATAATTTCAGTAGCCTGCCTAATTTTTTAAAGAATATTTTATCCTTAAATAGACATTAAGCCATTTTTAATAGCAGGTATTTTTGCTGACGAATCATTTCATTCACTCTTATTTTTTTAGCCAGTGTTATTTTTAAAAGTAATTTAAAATTGCAGATTTTGTTATATATTTGTTTTTTTCTGATAATGTTTCATGTATTTTCCAGATATGGAACATCGTTACTGGCAACAGAAAGAGAGGATTTTCTGGAAAAAAGTGTTAACAATAAGCAAAACATACAAATTGTGTTCATTATACATTATATTTTGTAGACTCTTAAAAAAGTTTGATAAACAGGGTGAATACATTACGTGCTGCCGGGGACCTAACTCATCGGTCTATGACCATACCGGTCCCGGATATGCACTGTTTGTAACATTAATTATAATTAAAATAAATAAATAAATAAATAAATAAATAAATAAATAAATAAATACAAAAATCTGAACCCCCGTTTTATTTTTTGAACCGAAGCAGATATGTCAATTTTGATGAATCCAGTGAATAGGAAGTTGTGGGTGGCCTATCCCATTGTGCACTTTTCATCATCCCAAATATGCAAATTAGGACACATTCAAAATTTATTTCAAAAACCGCAAGGGATAGAGAAAAAAAACCAATTGCAAACTTGTTCAGCATAGAAAAACAAACAAAACAGAAAAAAAAATCATCCTAATCGGACCAACCAATTTCCCACAATCACGTGGTGAACTGACGCCACAATCACCATAACACAATTGGGCACGGAACCTAACTGACGCCAAAACATGCCTTTTATTTGCTTTTCCGCATGAAAGTGAATGTGAGTATGGTAATTTATGTTAATTTTTTGATTTGCATGCTTTACATGGTGGAAATATCAACATTCAGTTTTCCTTGTGCAGTGTGACTGTTTGTAAGCTACAAACAGTTCACCACGTGATTGTGGGTGATTGGTTGGTCCGATTTGGAAGATTTTTTTTTGTTTTGTTTGTTTTTTTATGCTGGACAAGTTTGCAATTGGGTTTTGTTCTCTATCCCTTACGGTTTTTCAGATAAATTTTGAATGTGTCCTAATTTGCATATTTTGGGATGATGAAAAGTGCACCATGGGATAGGCCACCCACAACTTCCTATTCATTGAATTCATCAAAATTGACATATCTGCTTCGGTTCAAAAAATAAAAGGGGGGTTCAGACTTTTGTATTCACCCTGTATATTTTTGTTTGATTATATTTTGTAAACATTTATTATTTTAAACCTTGAACTCATAAACTGCGAAAATAATTATAAATAACTTTGTATATAAAATTAATTACATAAATCTGACAAATAATTTAAAATTCTATTGGAACTGCCCTGTAAAAATTGTATATTATGTTGATGTTTATTTTTTTACAATTCTAATGGAATAAAATCGGACTTTGAAAAATGAATCGAAGTGTTTTTCTTTCAGCGAAATTTTATGCCGTAAAAACAGAATTTAAACAATTTGGATTAATAAACATGATAAAATATATTAGTTAAAACCAAGAACGGTTGAAAGGGGGGGGGAGGACAGTAATGAAAACGTTATTACGCCAGGTATCAAATTACCGCACTTTCTTGTCTGACATCAGTAATGAACGTTCCCCGTAGAACTTGCTTCAGAGGGGGCCACATAACCGGAATTACAGAATTTCAATGGACCAATCGTCAAATGCCCACTTTCCTTTTACAAATGTCTCCGGTTTAAACCTAGTTATATATATAGTTAGCTAACTTTAAGACATTCCCAGGAACAAAATCCGGGTGACGTCGAAGTAATAAATTGAATCTTAACGCAGAAATAAAAAATATAATCATACTTTCACAATCGATCCTTTTATTATTCAGTTTTAAAGTCTTTGTCCACGAAGCACAAGAAATAAACCTTTTCCACTGCTCTTTTACTTTTCTTGTTAAGGCACTTTTCAACAACTGGTATAGTAGCAATTACCCATAACGAAGTTGTACATTCCCAGCGATAAACCTATCAGCGACCAGCTGCCTGAAATTTGCATGTCTGCGATAATATTTAATAGCCTTTGAACCCAAGCGACGATAGTCAAAAGTTCGAAACTTAAAAGTTTTTTGAAAAGACCTGTTATAGGCCCCCAACTAGAAAGCAAAAAAAAAAAATTCCTAGTAAGGTCTCATAAACAATTTTTATCAGACCTCGTAGTAAGGTCTTTCCTAGTAAGGTCTCATGAAACGTTTTATATATCACGTGGAGTGAATAATAGCAAAACACATCAGCATTAAATCAAATTAAGAGTCAACTTGTTTCAGATTAATCCAATATCGAGATTAATTTCTATTAAAATCCTATCCTTACCTTATTCCTCTTTGGGCACATTAGAATTTTTTGACTTCTGACAGCTTATGTCCCGTATTAAATGTTCAGATGCCCAGACACGTACCAGTGGTTGATCACAGGCTGTCAAAACAGCCATCGTCTTGTTCGGTCTTCCTTCTTTTCTGACTTACAGCTTTGGTTTTGATCAAGGATCTTTTTCCACTCTGTACAAATGGTCACCAGTTGCAGCTAATTGCGCATCGAGGAAAGGATGATTTTACTCTTCAGATGGATGGATATTTTTTCCAAATCCATCTGATTTCATCTAATGGTTGCGTTAAACAGTGGTTTTTAGTCTTCTATGATCCTCAAAATACTTGAGGAAAAACCTTCCAATCTCACGAGGGGTACTAATTTGCTACTATTTTTTTTATCTTTTTTTCTCTCTAAAGTTGTAGGGTTCTCTTCAAGGTGTCTTTTTTAATAATCACTTTCATCACGCATACAACGACCTCTCAATGGTTGGCGATGGTTCTAATAAAAAGCGCTTTTTTCTGGTCAATTCTGATATCTTCCCACCGAAACGTTATACAAGTATTTCTCTAGCATCCGCCCGATTTTGCGCTGGTTGTAAAATTTCTCGGACCCAACAGGCCAAATATACGAGGTTTGTTCCGAAAATAAGTTTCGTCATTTTTTCCACACGGAAACTTTATTGCCAAAATAAATACACCATGGCATCATGAACTATACACCTTGCACTATTTTTCGACAGAGTCGCCATCGACATTGAGACAGTTAACGTAGCGTTCAATCAGTTTGAAGAAAGAGTAGCAGCGTGCTCGAAGCTAGCTGATTTTGTGTGAGTCTTGCTGCGTGTGATTTTGCGTTGTCGTCCAAGAGTACAATTCTTCACTGAAGAGCCCTGGTCTCTTTTGTCGAATGGCGGACTTGAGTTTGGTGATGGTCCCTTGATGGACGAAATCAATGATAATCACAACGTTAGCGTCCCATATCACTGTTGCCATGAGCTTTCCTGCGGAAGGTGACACTTTGAATTTTTTTCTCACTGATGAATTGGGATGCGATCATGTTGTCAGTACACCTCTATCTGCCATCGTGATTTTTACTCGAATAGCCTCAGGCACACCTATCTGCTGTTGCTCTTTCTTCTAACTGATTGCACGGTACGAGGTTACTCAATGTCGGTGGCGACTATATCGAAAAAAAGTGCAAGGTGTATAGTTCATGAAGCGCTGCTGTATTTTTTGGCAACTAAGCTTCCGTGTGAAATAAATGACAAAACTTACTTTCGGAAAAACCACGTAGTTCTACTAAAAGCGGGAAAATGCGTTTTAATGAATCGTAAGGGAGTTTTCCCTCTTACCTCGAGCTTCTAGTTCAAATAGGTGCTCTTCAAACTTGGAAATGTTTAGATGTTTTCTTAGGTAAACCAGATTATGATTTTTCTGTTGAATTACATCATGTATGGCGATACTCCGGTGCTCCAGATTCTCATTAATGCGTTCCCATATTTCATAGCCTTCTGTCAAAATGAGGCGAGTCAAAAGATTCCGGATAAAGTCGTTGACTTCCAAGGTCTACCACAACATTGCATCGGGATTAACTATTCCATCCGCACAGATAGTTTGCAGTTTCTCCTCTATGGTCGTGGAAAGAATATAGATTTATCCGGTTGTATTTACCTCAAGTCGTAACTTAACTTCATATAAAGCTCTTAATGGGAGGAGCAGGGTAGAAAATTTTCGCCTCAAAAGGGTTTCCATTAGCAAGTTGACTTCGACAGTGTTCATGTTTTCCTTCGACATTTGTTTTTTTTTTATTTATTTTTATTCAAAAAGATTTTATTTTGATTCTACCTACTAGCCCATTGGTCAAAAGGATCGGGAGACCCCTCACGAACACAAAAAATCTGCAATTGAATTTATGCGAATTTGTTCTACGTCAAGAGTCCTTCGACTCTGAAAATTTTTATTTACAGTAAAAAAAGTTAAAGGAGCCGGGTCTACTGGCCGTAAACAGAACGCTGTTTTATGTGTTTGCTAATGAGGAGTGATGCTATACAACGCTTTTTCAGTTTACATGGGGGTTTAGCTTACAACGGCTAGTATTTTCTTCATCTTGAACCTTATTTAATGATTTGAAACATGGAAAAGAAAATTTAATAACCTTAAAAGAAGCAAATGAACAGTAGGCAACACGAAAAGTACTCTAAATAAAATTTTTACTCGTGAAATAAAGATTTTTTTTCTTTTATAGGTTCAGTACAAAATTTTTATATTTATTACAACTTAGTTTGCATTTAAAGGTAATTCAAAGTCCAAAAGTCACTGAAATAATTCATATTGTTAACGCAGTAAAATATTTAAAGTAGAAAACTTACAGACCGCTGTTTCTTTAAAGAAAATAATAGGTTTACACGCCTTTTCTAATGAAATTTTTCATTAATGCGTTTAAATTTCCGAAACAAATCCTTTCCTACGAGAGTACAGTAAATTAAATAATATTGCATACAATAAATTACAAAGAGAACTTTTGACGGATCATTTTTAATTTTGCAAATTTCTTCCAGGAATTAAAGCTTTAAGGGTGACAGTGAGGTAAGGTAGGCACCTATCCAAATTTAGATTTTTTAAATATCATATGGAATTTTATGGTATCCGTAGAACTTCGGAAATTAACAGTCTAAAAACTTTCCAACGTCGACAGTCGAACTTCCAGGGCGCTGGTTACACAGGCTTCGCGAAAAGTTGTCGGGAGAAAAGTAAGTCTGAAAAAATCAAAGGGTTCCCATCGGAGGGTTCCCATCTGATGCGAAGAATTTTGATCGCGCGCATAACAAGGGAAGAAGAGGAAAAGGAAGGAGAGGTAAAAGCAAAGAAGGGAGTTAGTCATTGGTTAGTAGATCCCGGTATCGCAAAGTGCATTTTTATACTGGACGTAATCATTCTAAATCTTGCGAACGCTTCTCTGATCCGACATTGGGCGCTGATAGAACGCTGTTTTATGTGTTTGCTAATGAGGAGTGATGCTATACAACGCTTTTTCAGTTTACATGGGGGTTTAGCTTATAACTGTCTGACACGATATCGCTGTTCGGACTTAATTATTCGAGTGATTTGATGATATCCTTTGGCGCACAGTAGACTGCGAAGATCAGGTATAAACTCCTGAACAAAAAACCTTCTCTAAAGAGTAACATCAAACATAAGAAATTCTGAAAAGAACGTTTTTACCAAAGAGAACGCTAGCATTCTGCCTTAAATGAAATCTTTTGGGCCGTCGCTGGGCGTCGTCTCTTTTCCTTTCTGAGCAGAATGATTTTTTTAAGCACTACATAACCACGTCGATTTTCGTAATACTATTTTGTTTAGTTCGACGTAAACTAATTCAGAAAGGGTTTATGAGTTTATCAAAAGGCACGCCAAACCAATTCCATGGGGCGTCCATCCTTAAGGCTGTTGGAATCGTTGTGCCCAAATTACGAAAAAAATACATTTTCGTGGTTAATTTCATTTTGAGTTGTTGCTCACGGGTTCACTTTCTCCGTGGTTCTCGAAGTTTCAAAGCTTGGATGTCGAGTTAAAAAATTGTTGAGGGCAATTAAAAAATGCAAAGTTAAACGAAGTGATATTTACTTTCTTTTTTACATTTAACCAACATAAAGACATTCCAAGAGACAAAATCTAGGCGAGGTCAAACACTTTTTCCCAGATTGAATTGTAACTCAGAACGAAAAATATACAATCACAGCTCCACAATCGATCCTTTTATTTTTCAGTTTTAAAGTCTATGTCCACGAAATCAAGAAATAAAATCAGTTACACTGCTCTCTTACTTCTTTTGTTAAGGCACTTTTCATAATTCGTGACAAATGTTCGAAACCAAAAGTTCTTTATAAAGGATGTTATAATACACAGGGTGAATGAAAAGTCTGTTACCCCCTTCTTATTTTGGATACCAATTTAGGTACGCAAATTTCAATACAGGGAATAATAGGAACTTGAGGGTGCTCTATCTGATGGCGCATCTTTCATCATTTCTATTGGAGCACCTTTCATCATCTCAAATATGGAAATTAGGACACATCCAAATTCTATCCGGAAAACCGTAGGAGATACACAGAAAATTCCAATTGCACATTTGTTCAACAGCAAATTAAAAACAAAACCAAAAAAGTTCATCAAAATCTGATGAGCGGATCACCGACTATCCTCATTACTAGCTCTGCAACATTAAAACTTTGATTCCTGTCAAGATTGAGGCAAGGAATCTGTGGCCATAGGAAGGAACAAGAGCAACATAGTCCAAAGATCCTGGGCTCAAGTCTCGGCAGTAACCACGAGTGTTTTTTATCTTCTGCATACCTGCCAAGCATGGAAATTATTTCATGCACCATCCTCATCCTGTTCGACAACTTGCCATAAAGTCACCAGTTTCCTGTGCAATTGGTATAAAAAGGCATGTTGAAGCTGAGAAAAAATCAGACCAAAGCACATGGCACAGTATATTAACCAGGAAATGACCAACAAGGCCCTCTCCTTTGGTATGACGAGGTAAATTTATCATTCAACAGCCAGGTTGTATCAAGAAAGATACCCCAATCAACGGCAACCGTCACGTCAAACAATCAGAAAAATTGAAGGGCTGGGGACAATAAGGACCTAACCTACAGGATGAAATTGTTACTAAATATAATAATTATTTCTTGTGAAATCCATTTACAATATGTTTCGGTAACAACTGCATAAGTAAACTGCAATCACAATAAAGCTAAAATCAACAATATAGATTTACAGCAATATAGATTTTAAGCAATATAACATCACTTTTCTCAAAAACTTCTTCCTGTCGGTTAGGTCCTTTTTTGGACCGAGCCATTCAATTGTACAACGATTTCTGGATACGGGAATTGTCCAAGCGTCAGCGTCAAGGTTGACCAAGGACACGCACTACTGATGAAACCACAGTAACAGTCTTGGCATTCGTTGCTGCAAACCCTCACACTAGCAGCAGAGCAATTGCCGCAGCAGCTGGCTGTTCCTAACGTACTATCATTAGGATCCTACTTGCAAATTGTTTCCACCTGTATCATGTATACTATACCACCAGGAGCTATTGACAGCCGATTGCATCAGACGCATCTCCATCTGCAACTGGTTTTTCTGTCACCCAGATGAGTATCCAAACGTCGCGAATGAGGTGTTGTGGACATATGAAGTCGGGATGGAGTGGTCAACAAGCGCAATCTTCATCATGGGCAGAAGAAAACCCTCGATGGCTGCGAGATGTAAAACATCAAATTAACTGGAAGATAAACGTCTGGTGTGGCCTGTACAATGGCTCCATTGCGGTACCATACTTTTACTAGGGAAATCTCACAGCAGAGCACTACAGGGATGATATCCTCAATGGCATAGTGTCAGAATTTGTTGATGCTCTGCCACTAGCCTCATATAAGCAAACAAGATGGAACCCGTCAAAATTTGATGGTAAACAACTGTGCGGTTTCACAGAAAAAGGTTTAAAACTTTATTAGAATTTATGAAATTCTTATAAAATATTTGTTAGCAATAGTTAAAAAAAATAAAACCCCTCCTGTTTTACCTGGGCTTGGGACTGGCGTCGGCGGAGTTACACTCAAACAGACACACATAGCATAGTTTATACTCCGAATCCCAGAATCTTTTCATTTATACTCAGACATAAATTTACAATATTTGAAAATGAAAAAAACTCAAAAATTCAAATTCAAATTCTTTTTTTAAGCTTTTACATCTGAGAATTCATATGGCTTAAAAACTGTAGAGTTTAGATATATGGTATAAAGATTGTATCTTATTATATATTATCTTAATTTTTATTCTAATTATACTTTATGAATTTATATTTAAAGTATTTTTTGAAGATGGCATTAGAAGTTCTGCTACTCCTGTTTTTGGTTCGATTTGTACTTATAAATTTTGAAATCCACATGTAGATATATACAGATTTTGGAAGATAGAGGCCAACTTTATCAAAAGTTTGACTTTGAATTTTATTGATGCTTATGTAAAAGGCAAGGCGAATGGGGAATTGGCATCTTTTAAAAGAAAATAGATGAAACCCATCAAAACTTGATGGCTAGGTAAGTTAATGCGAATTGTGGTCCTGTGGATTCTTCCATAGCATAGAATAAAATCAAGTCAAATCAAACTGTATTGAGATTTTTTACAATCCAGTACAACACTTTGTTTTTTCCAAAACATAGTAAACAGGAGCTTCTCGATGAATCCTTATTCAAATGATAAACAAAAGAATAAAATATATCGGCAACCATAAAAATCGGAAAAAATTGAGAAAAATAAATGAAACCACAGTACCTCCTGGTATGGTACCTTCTGGTACACTCTTTCATATTTGATTACACTTTGAATGTTTAACTTTTAGTGAAGGAAGACTGTAAAATAAAAATCTGTCCAACCCTAAAGGTTTCTTGATTTATTCGTGCAAACATTGTGTCTGTATGGCCAACATATCTAACATTTACACCGCATATTTCTTCAATTTATATTGCACATACAAACATTTAATGTAGAAACTCTTTGTATACTACATAAAGAGTTCTGTTAGCTTTTGGCACTATTTGAACCTTTAAGTTGTTAAGTGATCGCACACGAGACATCGCTACGTATAACTGGCCATGGCTAAAAAACAGGCTGAGGTAAATAAATCCCAACACGGTCTACAGTTTGCCCTTGAGTTTTGTTAATTGTCAACAAAAATCCAAACGGATAGGAAATTTTTCGCCTTTTAAAAAAAGTTCGCTCTCCATGTTAGGGCAGTCTCATTGAGACAGGTGAAAAAATTCAAGTATCTCGGGATTGCATTCACGAGTGATGGACGGCAGGAGAAAGAATTGGATGCTCGGATCGGTAACGAAACGTGAGCTGGGTAACAAAGCCAAGCACTTCGTCTTCAAATCTATCTTTGTCCCCATTCTCACCTATGGTCATGAGGCTTGGGTAATGAGCGAAAGAGTGCGATCACGGGTACAAGCGGCCAAAATGAGATTTTTGAGAGGTGTGGCAGATGTTACCCTACTAGATAGAGTGCACAGCAGCACAATAAGGGAGTCTTTAGGTGTTGAGCCGCTACTTCTCCGCATTGAGAGATCTCAGTTGCGCTGGTATGGCCACGTGATACGAATGCCGCAAACTGTTCTTCCTAGGCACTTGTTATTTTCCAAGCCGGTGGGTAAGAGACCAAGGGGTTGACCTAGAACCAGGTGGCTAGACTATATGGAGAATCTGAGTTCGAGTCGCTTGGGTATTACCAGGGAGGACATGCGCCTGATGGCGGAAGATCGCGATCGCTGGAGATCCTCCATAGTGCTGCTGCTCCCGCGACCCTAACGGATAAGCGGGTTTAAAAAGTAAGTAAGTAAGAGAGTGTTGTGTCTGATGATGATAAATCAATTTTATTAATTAAAATTCGTTGTCCTGCACTTCCTCCAGTGATGATTTCCAAATCTAAACAATGGTCATAGATATTCCTGACAATTAATATCTTGCAGAAGTCTATTGACGGTCATTAATGCATAAACATTTGCCATTGTCATGTGGACGATAAGCAGAGTGTAACAACAATGACAAGGAAGAGAGAACGTAAAAAGAAAATAGTAAAGAAATAAAGTTGTTTTTTTTTATTGATTCATTAAATAGTTCAATTGAATAAAGTTTATTGATGTTTAAATGTAACACAGTTGATGATCAGTAGTAGCTTGCCGACAATGGTCCTTATACAGTGGAAGACTTTATTTGTGAAAATCGTGCTGAGTCCATAGCAAAAAAAAAAAACACAGTAGTTGACGACTACCTCGTTGCCGACTGCTGCCAAGCTTTGTTTTGCAATTGTGGTTATGGATGACCGCAATTACGAATTGAAAATAATAGGTCCAAAGTTCAGGTAAGAGATGGGGAAGAATCCACGTAGGCGTTCCAGTCGATTGTAGATTGATGTATTTGTAGTTTGAAGAAGGAAGTAGCGTATGCGTCGAGACGAGGTTAACTCGACGGCATAGCATACCCCAGGCGTCTATTGTCGAAGTGGATCTACGTTGCGTGGAGCTCTCGTCGGTTCATCCCCGAAGCAGAAGAATACCAAGAAGAGGCTGCTGTTACCCGATGCTGGAAGTAAGACGTGAAGATCGGTGATGATGCTGTCTGCGGCTTGTCGAGGAAGACACAGAAGAAAAAGATGATGCCCTTCGATGTGAAGAACAAACGATGCTGACGTGATGTAGAGCGGAGATCCAACGTAGGTCTCTTCTTTTTCGAAGGACGAAGACCAAGGAACCAAAACTCGTGGCCTCTTGATTACGCTTGGAAGTGGCACACAATCACACCTTAAATTGTAAACTTATTCGTTGCGCTGCAGCAAATACAAAATCAAGACACGTCACGTGGGCACCAAAACGAACACACACACACACACTTAATAAAAGGCGTGTAATAGTAGCACGGGGACAATTATTACACACACCATCACTACGAAGGTAACGCATAAAAAGCCGAAACACTTCACTCTATCTAACACATTACTGGTCGTTAATGCAATTACCCTCGTAATTAAAGCTCGCAACTTCGAAGGTGGGGCGGAGCTTTCTAAAATAAAAAAAAAA
>JAHWFO010043940.1:250870-264765 GCA_023313115.1 Rhysida immarginata | reverse complement strand
TTTATTGATGTTTTGTTGACGAGCCTTCTGCTGACGACCACATGACAGCCATAGGTGCTTCATCCCAAACTATTATTCTTGCTTACTTGATATAAGATGCACCTCTACTATTAATTTTTAATGATGATACAGAAGTTTCATGCAGAATCAAGGATAACTTAAACATACAATATACTGTGCGACCATTTGGTAAAAGCATAGCAGCACTGCCAGTCCATGCCACTGAGATAACTTCTAGACCTAAATCAAAACTTTTCTAAGGCACTGATAAACCTTTTTTTTCCAGTACCACTGGAACCATCTATGAAATATGCATTGCTTTTATCTGTAATATTCTGATGAATTACTTGAATGATTTGCTTGTTGAACCATCAAATTATAATCAATATTTGGATTTTTGAAAACTGATCTTGTCGTCAGTTTCTAAGAAATCATTAATAAGTGGCAGGTAAATTGATGAAAGAGAAAAATCATGCAATTTAAGTGTTTCATTAATATCTCTGAGGCTAAAATGATAAGCTTTATTCCGGGTGTGAAGCTGCATATAATCTTCACTAAGAGAATCTTTAAAAGTTACCCATAATTGAGCAGTGTTTGATGGTTGTTGAAAAATGGCAATAAAAAAACTGTGTTAATTGAAATAGCATCTGAAAAGCTGTTGCTTCATGCAAACAACGAAACCATTCCGTGTCATCTTGAACTATTCCATGTTGCAAAGATGCTTCCTTGAAAGTAAAAAAGTAACATTAATGACTGTCCTTATATCTTCAAAAGACGTAGCCCCTACTATATGAAGCAACATTAACCGAACATGATACCAATCAGATTCAGGACGGGAAATATTATCATTCTCCCAAATATTTTACAAAATTTAATGCGTTTTTCCCAAATACACTTTGTTTTATCCTAAACATACAAGATGATTCAGTCAATTTCTGACCATTTCACTCGAATGACGTGCATTAGGGATAAACAATTGAAAGAATAAGAGCGCCATATCGAATTTCTAAATAGTTGGAGTTTGTATTGTTGCAACGGCGCTGCATAAAAATCGTATTTTTGAAAAATAGCGCCCGCTTTATCAACAGAGCAGAAATGCAAGGTTGTCGAATGGTATTTCGAGACAAAATCACCTGTAACCGTGTAAAGAAAGTCCCGGAAGGAGTATAAGTGTCGACACGCACCAGGTAGGCAAGCAATCATGGATTTTGTCAAGCAATTTCGTGCCACTGGATGTGTTAAAGGCAAGAAAAAAGGCGGGAGCGAAGCTCGTGTTCGAACGGCCGAAGTTGTCGAAAATGTTCGCACAAGGTTGGTCGATTCCCCTACCAAAAAATCTGTTCGCCGCCTATCCAATGAATACGGGCTGTCGTATACCACGACGTGGCGAATTTTGAGAAAGGATTTACACCTGTCTTCGTATAAGATCCATGTTTATCAAGAGTTAACAGACACTGGAAGACAGAAGGGACAACAATTTGCGATGGAGTTTGGAGCAGAAATGGAAGCCAATCAGGACATTGTGGACAACCTGTGGGTGTCAGATGAGGCCTTCTTCCATCTGTTAGGTGACGTTAATAAACACAACGTTCGTTTTTGGGGTTCCCAGCACCCTCATGAGATCCATAAGTCACCTCTTCATCCACGAAAGGTTATGGCTTCATGCGCGATTTCCAAAAGAGGCATCATTGCTCCGTTCTTTTTTGAGGGCACCGTAACGTCACAGGCTTACCTTAACATGTTGGAAACCTTCTTCATCCCCGAGCTGCGAAGGAGGCGTATACCGCTTCGACATCAATGGTTTCAACAGGATGGGGCTAGGCCTCACACCACTAACGAAGTGCTAGACTTTCTCAATCAGAAATTCGGAAATCGTGTCATTTCAAACAGGTTTCCAGAACGATTCGGGGGTGGCTTTCTTTGGCCCTTTACGAGTCCTGACCTAAACCCATGTGATTTTTATCTCTGGGGGTTCCTTAAAGACATTGTGTTCACTACAGCACCAAAAACCCTAGACCAGCTGCGACAAAGCATCGTCGACTGCTGCACGCTTGTGGATACATAATTCCTGGATAGTGTTATGAACAACTTCACCATTCTGCTGCGAGCAGTTCAAAACGTTCGTGGTGGCCACATTGAGCATATCATCAAGACTTTACCACGGCAAAAAAACTCCGAACTGCATAAAATATCATACTGAAATGATAGGTTTGTAAACATTAATGCGACAATAAATCATAGTACTGATATGGTCAGAAATTGACTGAATCCCCCTGTAGTAAACAGCACATCGGTACTAAATTTTAAATGGCTTGAAGGGCGCTTCAGAATTTTTTCTTTTGCCATAATATTTTTTATTATTTTCTTGCCATTTCTGTTTACGAGATTTTTTATAGCAAAACACTGCATTCATAACCATTTCTGTCGTACTATAAATTTATGATTATTTTCTTCTAGAATTTACACTCAACTCTTTAACACTACTATCATGCGAGTGAAATACAGCGACGAAAATATTAAAAATTCTGTTTGCCGCATGAAATTCTATCTGGCCACCATACGTTCCATTTCTTGACATAATATTAAAGTAATCATTCTCATTAGAGATTGAAATTCCATAAGATGGATCACCGGTAATGACAGAATTACAGGAAGTCCAGATCTCAACGATATGTTTCACAATTTTATTGCGAATAAGCGAGTGATGATCTTCGATGCCATAATACATACCGACAGGAATCGAAATAAACAGTTCCCATCCCCTTCAATTCTTCGAACATTTTAAGAGCTTAAAGATCTCATAATGTCATATGAGAAAAAGAAATGAGTTAACTAAATAAATAGTTACAAAATCAAAATAGCTTCAGAACAATGACTGAACATTTTCTTATCACAACAATCCCTGGCCTCGGACGCGCATGAGCAGACGTGCCGATTTTGGTCTTACAAAAAAGCCTTTTGCGTTTCAATATATAGGATATGGTATCAGCAAGACGGCGCTCCCGCATATTTTAGATTACATGCACGTGAACATCTAACAGATCGATGGATTGGCCGAGGAGGACCATTTAGTGGCCGCCAGGTCGCCTGACATGACCCCATTTGATGTTTCTTGTGGGGCTACATCAACAACAAAGTTTATTCCACACAGTCCACCTCGCAAGAGTATCTGCAACAACGAATTCAAAAAGCATGCAGGACAGTACATCGGCCATGTTTGTTGATGTGATGGCATCGTTGAATTGTGGTGCTGAATTATGCTATGGTGCAAGTGTATATCATACTAGCTGAAATACCCGGCGTCGCTCGGAAAAAAATATAGTTTTTTATGTTTATGTATACAGGGTAGCGTACAAACAAGGGGGTGATAGAGGGATCAAATCTAAGCAACATTTCCCTCTTTCATTTTTTTCTCTGGGTATTGTTTTTGAGATAAAAAATGTTGGACGTCGCGTAGACGAATTATGCCACCCAACCTGTAATTCCGGACCACGTCAAAATCATGGTCAATCATGTAAAAAAAAGAACAAAGAACACATTGCATACAGTGCGTTAATGTGACTTGTTTTTTATGAAACATGCAAATGTTTTACAATAAGTGTTCTAGATTAATAAATGGAAGGTCTTAAGAGGATTTTTTTTCATTTTTTCATTTTTTATTTTTTTTTCACGCCAAACCTCAGATGGTGAATTTATTGAAGAAAATAGGACAGAAAATTCCGCTGCCCGAAATCGAAGCAGAAACCTTATTCCTGGTTCGAACCCAGGCTGTGGAATTTTCTTTTCTTATTTTCATCAATAATTTCAACATCTGAGGATTGGCGTGGAAAAAAAAAGAAAATAAATCTTCCTAAGATCTTTCATTTATTAATCCTTAACGATTATACGCAGTAGGAAAGATAGTCCCAGCCTGCGAAGTGGGTACTGCTCCAACCAGCTCTAATGACATGTAGATAGCGTCAATGCTTCCATGTCCACAGTGGCGCAATTGGTTGACACGTCTGCATGTTGAGCAGAAGGTTCTTGGTTCGAAACCAGGCTGTGGAATTTTCTTTCCTATTTTCATCAATAATAAGTTTTCCTAATTCACTCCCTCTGGCATGAATGCATGATTCACAACGTCGCCGCATGGACTGACGTGAAAAGTTCAAAAGTTCCTGGTTCTTCTCGAATCTGGTCCGCAACTATTAGGATTCTGGCTACTAGGTCTTCATCGGATGCCACTGGTGTCTCGTATACCAATGTCTTTAAGTGTGTCCACAGATTCTAAACAACTGTTTCCTGCAGGTAGGATTTCAACTTTTTTTATCTCAAAAACAATGCCCCAGAGAAAAAAATGAAAGAGGTAAATGTTGCTTAGATTTGATCCCTGTATCACCCTCACCTAGAAACCCAGAGAAATATACCTGCCAAATTTCAAGTTTGTAGGCTTCATAGTTCTGGATATTTCGTAATAAATGAATGAAAGAGTGAGTGTATACATTTTTCGCTATTTCTTTTATATAATATTATTTTCCCCCTGAAAAAATCCTCCTCGTCCTCGGCCAGAATCGAAGCCACATCTACAGGCATCAGAGCAAAACACCACCTATAGCAGCCACCACGTAAGTTGAACGATCTTTTTGACATGCGCAGTAAGTCATCTTATCAATATGCTGTGTCTGGATTTTAGCCATGATGCACTTGTTCTACTATGGTGGAGATATCGTTGAAACGTCGGAAGCCTATTAAAAGTCATAATATAAAACAAATTGCATTCGAGTCGACTATTCTGCGTCATTTTTTAATTTATTAATTTATTAATTTCATTTATTAATTTCATTTATCTATTTAAAAGAAAAAACGAAAATAGACAGTAAATATAAATACGAAAACAATGTTTCGAAAACGAAAGCGGATGTTTCATGGAATAGTTAAGCGATTTACTTCCTGTTAACGTCTATTAACTGGCTTCAGAAATGACGTCATCCTGTCGTTCAACTTATGTGGCGGCAGCTATAGACAGAAGGCCTGATAACAGAAACGTCATACCCTGTTACATCATCATTAGTCGATCATTGTTAATTCTATTTCTACCAATAATGAGCCCTAAATTTGGTCGATTAATGATGATGTAACAATGTATGACGTTTCCGTTATCAGGCCTTCTGTCTAGAAGGTGTTGATCCAAACCACCTAAAGATAAGGCCTTAGTACTCGGTGAATACTGCGTCATCAAACTGAGACAAACAATGCAACTTTTATTGTTCGCAATAAATGAAATACACGGAACGATTTTTCGTTTGTTGTAAACAATGAAAGTTCCATTGTTTGTCTCAGTTTCATGACGCAGTGCTTACCGAGTACTAAGGCCTTATTTTTAGGTGGTGTTGGTTGATCAGAGCAACACCACCTCTACTCAAAGCCTGAGCGCTAAAATTTCATACATTGTTACATCATCATACGGTGTCATGTTTAATCGTATTTCTATCAATAATAAGCCCTAAACTATGACTCCGCATGATGATGAAATTTTCGCGCTCAGGCTTTAAGTAGAGGTGGTGTTGATCAGAGGCGATCTCGCAACCCCTAAGCCATCGAGGCCAATAAGGAAAAGTAAAGTCGTCTGCTAAACTCGATCCACTCTTAGCTTGCGCGGGATGTAAACAAAAGCACGTGGTGAAGTGCAAATCTGTTGGCTGATTGAGCCTTGCAACTTCTGTGTTCCTGGGCGCACACGAAAATGTATTTCACAAAAGAAAACGTAAAAACTGACTTAACACTGTAAGAGTCAGTTCTGAAAACAACTAAAATCATTTAATGTTATTAATTGGGCTAAAAAAGATAATAAATTACACATAAATTGATCATTTTTTAAAGAAATATATAAAAAAAATAGAAACGGGAGAAATCGACAACTCTCGTGCCAAAGCACAGGACAGAAGTCACCATCATGGGAGCATAAGGGATTAGTGGATTAAAAGATTAGAGGATAGACAGATAGGGGATTCAGCTGGCCTTGCAAGATATATGTTTCAGGGGGAAGCTAAATTGATTCCTCCAATCACATGAGCCTGCGCAGGGATACGTGGTGAATTTTTGTTTACATCCCGCGCCAGCTTACGATGGATCGACTATAGACAGAGAGTAATGCCCACGCAAATGGCCAGAGAGCGCGAGTGAAATAAAAATCACGCTTTAAACAATGGAGTTTCACATCCTGTATTTCTTCATCCATGACCATAGCCAAAGTAATTTTTATGGCCTATTGTTGCAGAAACTTTGCTCTGCTTTGTAGGACATGACATACATTGTTGGTCCGCGCATATCGTACGCTCATGTCAGACAGACAAATCAAGCAAAAGATTATTTTACCCATGACCTTTTGGGCCAACTTGACACACGGTACATGTAAATCTTACCCTGAACCTAACGAACATCTGGTGCAAGTATGAGCTCAAGAGGATAAGTGGTTCAAAAGTTTTAAGGACATTTACAGATGCACCCTGAATTTTGATATAGATTTTTCCATTGAAACCGAAGCTGGAGTAACTGCACAGAGGCAGGACAGTAATAAACTTGCATTTACAGCCTTGAAATGAGCAAATACCAATGACGTATATTAAAGATAGACTCTGAAGCATTTGTTGTAACTTGAAGCAAATCGGGAAGCTCCATGCCCAGAACTGTCATGGCCGAAAGTGAGTGAAGATGATGCAAAACACATGGCTAAACATGACAGTAGCTGATTAATAATTCTTTTAAAGGCCGATCACGGAGTGATAAGTTTATCTTATCGTTTACTTTGTATTTGAAGTATTTTATTATATTTTATAAACAATTTTTCGATCATGGTTTCAATTTCAATTTCGTTTCGATCATCTTTCAGTTATGTATTTTCATTTTAGTTACGTATTTTTGATTTATGCTCGTGGAAAATGATTCCTGGTCCTTTTACGTGTCTGTTTGTACAGTTGTACGCACAACAACTTTGAGGAATGGTTTTATTCCTCGGGCCCAAAATTTTCAAAAACAAAGCAGCCAGATAGCTTATTACTCCAAGGCTCACTCCTGCCCAGAACTGTCATGGCTCAATTTGCTTCACTTTTTGCCGCTGTTAACAATAGGATTCGGAGTCTATCCACAGCCCACTGTTATCTAGTGGGCTGTGGTCTATCTTTAATATACGTTATTGGCAAACAATACTACACATCCGGAGGAAAACGGAAGTTTTTTTGCTGTCCTGCTTCTGCGCAGTTAGTCCAGTTTCGGTTTCAAGGGAAAGGTCTATATAAAAAAGATAAACAAATTCTGGCGCCATCTCTTGAGTAAACAAACAAACATAAACCAAGATATATGATTTTTACCCCTTCCTCCCTCATTTTGGGAACATGTAAACCTTACTCTGAACCTAATGAACATATGTTGCGAATATGAGCTCAATTGGATAAGTGGTTCAAAAGTTTTTAGAACATTTACAGACGCACCCTAAGCCTGAATTTTTACATATGAAGATCGAACACTATCCGGACTGATGGAATGACTTTACTCTGTATCAGATGACTGTTTGAAGCCAATTGTCCTGTTGCAGAGCTTGCAATGAGGATTGTGGGTGATCCGCTCATCGGATTTTGGTGAAGTTTTTTATTTTGTTTGGAATTTGTAGATAACGACATAATGACCAGGAGAACACCTCTTATCCACAAATAATCCAAAAGTGGACAAGAGGTGTTCTCTCTGGTCATTATGAAATTTGCAAGTTGAACAAATTTTTGCGTATCTCTGACGGTTTTGAAGATAGAATTTGGATGCGTCCTAATTTGCATATTTAAGATGATGAAAAATGCGTCATCAGATAGAGCACCCTCCAGTTCCTATTCATTCCCTGTATGGGAATTTGCGTAACTACATTGGTATCCAAGATAGGAAGGAGGTAACAGACTTTTGCCTCACCCTGTATATGAGATGAGTTCAAAGCGTATCGGACCTTTCGTCTGAAAGCTAAAGTTATTCACCTGTAGGATTTAAACATTATTCCTCTTCAAAATACTCTCCTTGGGACTGCACACACTTCTCCCACTGCTCCCGCCATTGTTGTAAGGATCCTTGGATGAATACAATTAAATAAATAAAAGTCTAAAGCGATACGGATACTAATGCGTTTTTTGCCGACGCATTTCAGTTTAGATGATCTGAAAGGCGTTGGCAATAAACGCATTTGAATCCCTATCGCTTTTAGACCTTTATACAGGGTGAGGCATTTACGAGGCATTCGTATCTTGAGATATGAATATCTCGGAAACTAAGCATTGTACGAAAAAATGTCCTAAATCAAAACTGAATTATTTCGCGGGGGAAGTTCAGTAGTTAAAAATTTACCCCCCCCCCCTTGTGAGGGGGGCTGGGCGAGGGGGTGACTATGAAATCTTAAATAGGAACCCTATTTTTAATGGTATATTCAGATTGTACACAAAATTCGAGAAATGTTTTATTCTTGGTGTTTTTTCAATTGATCCAACCGTTTAGGAGATAGAGGCCATGAAAGTGTGGAACTTTTAAAGTTTTGAACCCAATGTTATCGATGAAGACAAAGAGATAGAGAGTGGGTCTTACAGACATTCCATATTCTACTTTTTAATGGTCTTTTTTTTTAATCCAATATTTTTCTATACACACGCATAGATTCTCTTTCCGTAGGGCGGCTGCCCCCAAATGTTTACTTGTGCACTAAAAAATTTTGAATTTTTGAAATTCTGACTTCGGATTCTTAAAGACCATTAAAAAATAGAATAGGAATGTCTGCACACGCACTCTCTATCTCTTTTTCTTCATCGATAAAATTGGGTTCAAAATTTTAAAAATTCCACACTTTCAGGGCCTCTATCTCCTAAACGGTTGGATCAATTGAAAACACCAAGAATAAAACATTTCTCGAATATTGTGTACAATCTGAATATACCATAAAAAGTAGCGGTTCCTATTTAAGATTTCCATGTTACCCCTTCCCCCAGCCCCCCTCAAAAGCGGGAGGGTAATTTTTTTACTAATGAATCTCCCCCGCGGAGAAATTCATTTTTGATTTTGGACATTTTTTCGTACAATGCTTAGTTTCCGAGATAGTCAGTTGTCTCAAGATAAATGCCTCACCCTGTATATTTCATCTATGGAAGGCCTGCCTCCGCACAGACATCTCTTCTTCCTCCGCCGTCGTTTTTTGCGTAATGTCTTCTCGTGACTGAAATGGGGTTCTTTTCAGCGGTGTTTTGAGCTTGGGGAACAGCCAAAAATCACATGGAGCCATGTTTGAGGAATAAGAAAGCTGATGGACCAAAGGAATGCTGTTTGGCTAGGAACCTCTGAATCAGATGCAATGAATGGGCGGGTGCGTTGTCGTGATGGAACGAAAAGTTCCTGTTACCCAAAGGCCGGGCAGTTTCCATCGTACAGCAACACGAAGGCGACGAAGGCCCGTCAGATAGTACTCTTTATTGATGGTTTGGTCTTTCGAGAAAATTGATAGCTAGTTTGGTCTTCCGACAGGCGTGTCAGATGGTTTGGTCTTCCGACAGGCGTGTACTCACACTCACTAAGCCAGGCAGCAACTCACGACCTCTGCGTAAGTAACCAGCTGAACGCATGTGGATGAAGGTCACCTACACCTCCTCGCCAGAGGAGAAACCCCGCGGTTCATTCGTTTAGACAGGAAAATTATAGGTTCGTTACTCTTTGTACACATCTCGTATATGCAAAAGCAATCCTTAATTAAAAATAAGAAATCATCTTTTTATGTTTCTTTTTTTACTGCAGCCTTCGCATTATTCAAGTACTGAATTGTCTGGACTCAGGCAATTTTCAAAGATTTTTTTTAATTATTCAATTTACTAAAATAATTAATACTAGATAATGCACCTTATACCAAACACTTTCTAAATCGGGAGACACATGATCTTTGCAAGCAGGTATTCCCTCTTATCTCTTAATGCTAGTAGAGTTCTCTTTTCTGGTATTTTTCGATAGATTCACGGATCTAGTGAGAGCTAACTCGTGTACGAGGGTGGGCTGAAAAGTAATGCCTCCATGGCTGTAACTTTTTTATTTTTTAACCGATTTTCAAAATTCTTTTTGTAACCTAACCTAACCTACAGTTCAAAGATGAAAAACTGCAGTTCAAAAATGAAAGACTTTGCACCTTGCGACTTTCACCACTTCCCAAAGAGGAAAGAGCACCTTAAGGGGCATGAGTTGCGTTCTGACGACGAGGTGAAACCTGCCGTTCGGTCTTGGTGTCGACAACAACCCCGAAATTCCTCTCCGAAGGGTTCACCCGACTATTCACGCGTTGGTACAATGCGTGGAAAGGGATGGGAATTATGTCAAAAAGTGAATAGTGCATTACATGTGGAGAAATGTGAGTATCAGATACAAAAAGAATTTTGAATGTCGGTTAAAATATAAAAAAGTTACAGCCATGGAGGCATTACTTTTCAGCCCACCCTCGTAACTATGGCCAGTGAGCTAAAGTGAGAATCGCGCCAGCTTGTTGAATCATGTGTCGTAAGTTTATTATGCACATCGGTTCTTTGCGCAACTTCTTTAACTGCCAAAATTCACGAAGAGTAGCATTGGTATTCTCGTACCGCTGATAATAATGCTTGACTAACAAAGCACGGTCCCGTAAGATGTTTCAATTTCGGTTTTCGCGGTTTCTTCATGCACTGTATCATCAGAGATTTCTTCTTTATTACTGTTTATTTCTTGTTCAATTTCAACACTGACTATTATTTACTGTTCACGTTGTTGAAATTAGACATCGACAAGTTGTATAATCGCTTTACAGCTTCCCGAATACCAAAATACCAGATCGAATACATGAGTGTTGTCAAACAGAAACCCCTAGATTAGATACAAAATCCCCTAGAAATTCACTTTTTATAAAAAATCCCCTATATTTCCCCCTTAAAATTAATGTTGTTTTAATTAATGGGATCAAAAATGGCAATTCAAATTTTTAATGAATAATCAATGAAACTATGAAGTAATCTAAGTTAAAATTATTAATCGACATAATTGATTTAGGTTTCAAAGCAGTAATTTTTTAACATTATACAAAAATTTAACATTAACAATATTTTAACTGGAAGTAAATGACTCTAAAGTTATAACGTCATTATTTTCCGTCACACCTGAAATATGATTAAACATATTTTGATTAAATGACTTGATCATACGTTCAGTTGGATTCAATGAAGTGCAATTTAAATGTTCCTTTTCCAATTCCACCTTTATTAGGGCACAAGAGAAAAGGGAGGGTAGCAGCCCTTCATAGCAAACCATAGTGAAAGAATGCTGTAATATTATAAGGCCTCTGTGCATTTTGGAAATAAATAAATAAATAAACACCGTAGGAAAAATGTTTTAAGCGTAAACGTGATAACCTCTTACCCTTAATTATTCTACTATAATGCGATTCCGCTTTAAGAGCCCAAATAAACCGTAAAATATTTATCTTTCTTTTTTTATTTAATGCGGTCCCCATACATTTGACTTCGCGCGAGACATAAAATGTTCAAAAATATACCGAAACACCTCTTGTACAGTATTTAATTTTGAATAAAGACAAGAGGAATTAGATTTTGGGGCCTTTTAAATATCCGTCTCTTAAATTAGTAAATGAAACATGACCGAAAAAAATTCCAACTACTCGTATGGACGGACTTCTTTTTGAGAGCTCACTTTCATATTAGCTTTTGACGATGGGGAAATCAAAAAGTCAATCAATGTACTGTGTAATGAACTGTACTTTATATATACTATATAATTAATGTACTGTGAACTTATTTTGTGGCAAAGTGGTATCCACCGTCTCTCTGCATACCTGATTTAATGTTTCGCTAGCTGCGCTACTGATTTAAAATGCCAGACATTCTTAAAAAATGCCCTAAAAAGTCAAACAATTTATTTTCAGGCCAAATACACGGAAAAAAGGTCAAATTTCCAGTATTTGTCCTCAAAAATGCCAAACTGGCAAACCTGTCGTAAAGGTGCCCACACACGATCATGCCTGGCTTGCTGCCAAGCCATTCAGTTTGACTTTTCATTCCAAAAATGATCGTGTGTGGGGCAATCATTCCAAAACTGATGGCTTGTCATTCCCGGAATGACAAGTTCAACCTGTCTGATTTTGGCTTGTCATTCATGGCATGATAAAGCGAAAAACTGATCTTGTGTGGCGCTATTCATGCCTGGAATGACATGCGCATGCGCATTGATTGGCTCAAATACGTGTGCAGCAGGAAGTGCCAGTTGCGTTTTGATATAAGAGGAGCAACTAGGGATAGAAGTGCTCGAAAACTTGTGGAACTCATCCATAGGTAATTCATGAAGTCATCTTTTGCATTAGCTTCGAGTTCACCCAGAAGATGTGCATCAGAATATTTCTTTCTTTCTTGCAACCAGCGTTTAGACCAAATGCTCCTTTTCATTTTAGGCCTATCATCGTCCTCGGCAAGCAGCATTGCAATCACAGTTGCTGCAGACTTCTTCATAATGTAAATTCACTGCACCATCACTGCACAGCAGACACTGGCGAATGAATTCGTTCAACAAAGTTCCCATGGAATGACAGTTTCGGCTTGACTCGTGTGTGGTGAATTCTTATAAAGCATGGAGTGACAGTTATGGAATGGCAAGCATGGCAGCAAGCCGAGCATGATCGTGTGTGGGTACCTTAAGAGAAAGGATCACAACTACAACTGACACAAACGCTTGAGTCACTCTCCAAACTGATCTGAGATGCACATACCCACGCTGCACTAGGGATGTGCCGATACGATATGATATATGATTTGGGAACTATTCCGATTAAATTCAAGCACTATTTCGACTAACAATATGTTGACAGTCACAAAAATCCTTTTCAATTTTTGAATGAATCATCCATTTGTTATCTAACATTATCAAAAATTGCTCTAAAATATTTAAGCGTAATTGCAACAACTGTGCCATCTGAGAGCTGGAGACATCATTTCTGAAAGAGGGAGCAGAATAAACCCACAGAGGTTTTCAAAGTTACTATTATTAAATTCTGTCCCTTCAAAATATTGGTGATGAGGCGTATAGGAATCTTAAAGTGGAAAATTTATGGCTAGGAATTAGTCAACACACACTTGTTTAGGAAAACAATAAAAGACTTTATTATTGACAGTTAAAAGAAACTAGAACGCAAAGCGTATCCTATGGTTAAACATGGTAAAAGTTAAATTATATGGTAAAAAAAGAAAAAATACGAATTCAAGTACTCATAGTGTCTCGCACTAATATTAGTACAAAATGAATAAATTACTCAATGGAGTGGTAGTACAGCCGCGGCGACTCGCTATGCACAGTTAACAGCTTAGAAGCATGGCTCTGCAGATAAACATTCATGTATGGAGAAAAGATAGTAGAGATTGTACCGTCCGAACATAATAGCCATCGTGGCAAACCCTAACCACATGGTGAAACTGCAAACAAACGAGCGACGGGTCGAAATCAGCATTGATATCCAGGAAAAGTGGGGACTACGTCGATGAACTCGTAATTGCAATTGCGGAGGTACTATCTTAAGGCTGAAGCAATAAGAAAGAAACACCAGCAAAGTGAGTGGCCATCGTGGGCTGCACAATGCAGAAAAGAAAATGGAGAAATGTAGTCGTAAGACCAATGGGGAAAGAAGATGGCGAGAGAATGTACTACGCAAAAAAAATAGAACACTGATTGCGCAACAATCAGACAGTACAACATCTCGCGACCGAGTTAATTAGTTGCGACGAAAATTAGACCAAGAACAGGCATCACGCGCGTTCGAAAAAAAAATTTTGCGACAACAATGGTCCACGTGCTACAACAATGAATTGCGCAATTCTAGTTACAAACTG
>JAHWFO010043940.1:188183-225870 GCA_023313115.1 Rhysida immarginata | reverse complement strand
CTTGAAACAAAAACTTGGCCATTCATCTCTTTGTGTAGTCTAGCGGTCGCCAATTCTTCTAATTACCATTTGCTCAATACACCACGGAGCTAAAGGATTGCTTCCTCTGTCGTCTTTCCACTCGTCCATTATCTCCAGTCACGGATCATTTTTTAAGATTTTCCAGAAATTGTTAAGTACTAAGAACGTTCTTTTCTAAGAAAGCCTGAATAACAGGAATTCTATGAATTGTTACAAATTGAAACTTATCTATATTGCACAAAGTTTGCCTTCATTGTTGGTCATGAGATATATTATTGATCCTTGCATAGCGTTGGTGCATTGCGTGTGCACACCATTGTTGATCCTATTGTTGCACAAACTTTTCTTTACATTGTGGGCAAGAAATAACGTGAGTTGTTCAGAGCTCGCTAGCGGGAATTCTATTAGGCCAAATGCAGTACATTTTGGTGTATATACTTAGTGGAACATGCAGTTTTGACTTCTGCAAAAAAAAAAAAATAGTACCAAAAGTCGCCATAGGGGGCGCTTATTTCAAGAAAACAATGTTGCTGCCCTTCGTGAATTCCGGCGATTGAAAACGTTACGAAGAGGACCGATGAGCATAACTAACTTACGGAAAATGATTGAATGTTTTGAATCTACCGGAACTCTGGGCGTGCAACCAGGCCGGGGACTCAAACGAATCAGGCAGCAACACGTTGAAGAAGTTGCAACTGCTGTTGTGGAGGGTACCAGCACTGCACACGCAATAGCACGCCAAACATATATCCCATATTAGACGGTGAGGAAAATATTGCATAAGATATTGACATTTTATCCCTATAAACTCGCACCTGTTCAACAATTGCTTCCTGGAGATGAACGTACCCGAACTGACTTTTCGTTGAGATTTTTAGCACGTATGGAAGTGGATGATGCATGGCCATGGCAAATTTTATGGAGTGATGAGGCACATTTTTATTTGAATGGTGATATCAATGCCCACAACTGCCGTATCTGGGCTGCATCAAATCCACAAGTGTGTCTGCCAACTCCTATGCGTTCACGAAACGAACAGTATGGTGCGGCTTTACTGCTTCTTTCATCACCGGCCCGTACGTTTTTGAAGATCTCCGTCCCCATGGACCGGTGACTTGTTCCATCATGTCTGTCAGGTATACCGATATGCTTGAGAATTTTGTGATACCACGATTGCAGGAAAAGGGTTGTCTGGATTCTGCCATTTTTATGCAGGATGGTGCGCTACCGCACATCGGACGTCAGGTGTAGCAGATCGTGCGAGAACGTTTTTCAGACAACAGAATAATTAGTCGTGCATTTCTAATGGTATGGCCACCCAGGTCGCCTGATCTCACCCTTGTGAATTCTGGTTATGGGGATATTTGAAAAGCCTTGTGTATCAAGCACATGTTCCTGACCTCTCAACCTTAAAGGATCAAATAGCGTTACATATCAGACTAATTAATGCAGATATGCTGCGAGCTGCCGTAAAAAATGTCGTGTACCGCATGCAACTATTGGAACAGCACACTAGTGGTCAAATTGAAACACATTTGTAATTAAAAATAAAACAGCGTTTATTGTTGTTACTAAAGTTGGTTTGTACGGTATTTGTTCATTTGACAATTAGGTATTCATTGTTTTCTTGAAATAAGCGCCCCCTATGGCGACTTTTGGTACTTTTTTTTTTTTGCAGAAATCGAAACTGCATGTTCCACTAATTATATACACCAAAATGTACTGCATTTGGCCTAATAGAATTCCCGCTGGCGAGCTCTGAACACCTCACGTTATTTCTTGCCCACCCGGTATATTCTTGGTCAGTGCAGGGTGAATTGCGTGCATGAGATATTTCTCATTAATATGCCATGAATATCGATTTTTTATCAATAATTATTATTTTTTGAAAATCTGATTAGACAGTGACCTTCCTCATGATTTGGAGGTCAAGAATGCAAAATTTCATCAAGATCGGAATAAAACTGTAGATTTGCATAAGGAACAAACAAACAAACAAACAGACCCACAAACATCCTTCTTTATATATATATATACACTAGCTAGTGTATAATTGTATATATATATACACTAGCAGAGGTACCCGGCATTGGATGGGATAATTATACTTGTAAGTGAAATGAACAATCTCAAAAAATTAAATAAAAATTCAATCAATACAACACAGAACAAAGGGACTCTCCATTCTACGAAAAATACGAAAAACGTGAGTTATAGTTGATATATCGGAATTTTATCTAAACTTTTCTTGACTTGCCTCAACATTGCGTAGCATCACCACATACTTTAGACTCAAGATTTTCTTGCCCTTGACGTAGAAGCTCTGATACCCTCTTGCTCTATTCTAAACTCTCACAGAATATAGTAAAAATGCATTTTTATGAATGTTTGGATCTGATATGCTACCAAATAAGCCAGGTGATAATCCCTGTGTGGCTCGAACTTTTTCTAATGATTAAATTTTGCAATATCTTAAAAATAAACACAAGAAAATGCTTAGATTTAATACAGTAAAATTCTTAATGAAAATCCGAAAAATTTTTTTTTATAGGCTCACAATGGATTCACCTCTCCAAGGATGCCACGGCTAATCTAAATAATTTCTTACTCACGTAATCTTACTTTAGATGTACCCGTGATGTTGTTGCAATTCCCACTTTTCCCTCGATGTTTTGAAGCAAAACTTGGCCATTCATCACTTTTTGTAGTCTAGCGGTCGCTGATTCTTCTATTTACTTGCCTACTACACTACTGTTTATAAAAATCGCAACACCCTGATGGAATAGCCCAATCTGCATTAAATTTGGAGCATTTGCATATCAAGGGTCAGAAAAGAAACCATTATATTTTCAGGTCAATACAATGCGTTTTATTGTCACATTAGTATCGGGTGAAACCACCGTGGGATGCAATTACAGCCTCTAAACGTCGTGGCATTGAGTCAAACAAGCTCTGAATAAGGGCCTGGGGAATGTCCTGCCATGCTCTGTCTACATGGATATACAGTTCATCCACAGTTGCTGCTGCAGGAGTCTGACGAGCCAATCGATGAGTAACCCTGTGCCACACATGTTCGATTGGGTACATGTCTGGTGAACGAGCAGGCCAGGGGAACAAGGGCGTCTGATGTGCTAGGAAAAAGGCGAGGACATTTCTGGCCACATGCGGTCGGGCATTGTCCTGTTGGAATACAGCGCCTGGAAGGTTCTGCAGGAAGGGGATGACCTCGGGTTGCACAACTTCCCTGATGTACCGGTCACTGTTCAGATTGCCATGGATTCTGATCAGACGGGAACGGCCATGGTAACTGATTGCACCCCACACCATCAACCCTGGCGTTTGTCCTGAATGACGCTGCAGGATGCATTCTGGAAGGTCGCGCTCGCCACGATGTCTTCTGACTCGTATCCTGCCGTCATGGTGCTGCAAGTTAAACCTTGACTCATCCGAAAACACAACTTGTTGCCATTCAGCTTGCCACTGTTGGTGTTGATGGGCCCATTGCAACCTGAGGCGCCGGTGGTTTTGAGTCAAAGGAATCCGCAACAATGGTACTCGTGCCATCAATCCTCTGGAAATCAAACGGCGTCGTACAGTGCTAGCAGACATTGTCCTGCCTACTGTAGCACCCCACTGTTGTGCTAACACTGTGGAAGTGGCTGTACGATCTGCTACACACATGCGATAGAGGTGTCTGTCATCTCGCGGTGTCGTCGTGCTGGGTCTTCCTGAGCCTGGTCTTCGGTGTGCCCTGTTCTCTTCGCTCCACTGCCTCCATGCACGCATAATTGTCGTTGCATTACGTCCTACACGAGCAGCAATGTCACGATACGACCATTCCGCTTCACGCAGACCAATTATGCGTCCTCTTTCAAAGTCTGTCAGCTGTTGATATGGTACCCTTCGTCGTCGTCGAGGCATGGTGTTCTTTCAAGCAATTACTCTGAAAATCTAATCATTTATACTCTGACCCATTGTATGCAAATATTGCAAATTGCATATGGATTAGACCATTCCATCAGGGTGTTGCGATTTTTATAAACAGTAGTGTATTTGCTGGAGTTAAAGAATGCTTCCTGTGTCGTCTTTCCACTTTTTCTCAATGGTCTGCTAACTTTCCATTATCTCCAGTTGCTGAGTATTTTTAAAATTTTCAAGAAATTGTTAAGTACTAAGAACTCTCTTTTCTAAGAAAAGCCTGAATAACAGGAATTCTATGCATTGTTACAAATTGACGATTTTGGGCCCGAGGAATAATTAATTCAAAACCATTTGTCAAAGTTTCTGCGAAAAAGGATCTGGAATCACTTTCACCATAACTCGAAAATAAGTACGAAACGAAATTGAAAATGAAACCATGATCGAAATATTATAAACTTCTTCAAATAAACTTATCATTCAATGATCGGACTGTGAAAGAATTATTAATCAGGTGCCCTCCTGTTTAGCCATGTGTTTTCCTCCCTTTTGGACCTTCCCACTTCAAATGTGCGGCAGGTTTCCGAGTCTATCTTTCATTTTGCTTTTATAAACGAAATTAGTTAATAAAATAATATTAATATGTCATGTAATGTGCAATTTCATGCGAACAATTGGATTGCTGTATTTATGGAAGAAGCGATTTCATCCCCTCTCTCGCATGAATTTGGCTACTAATTTAATTTAACGCTCGTACAACTTAAATGCGCCGTCTGGCACCGCCATCTAGTGACATACTTTAAAAAAAAAAGTCTATTCAAGTCTGCGAAAAGACATTATCGCCATCTAGTGACATCCTTTAAAAACAATTCAAGTTTTCGAAAAATAAGAATAACTTAAAAAATTGTTATAAGCACATATGGAAAATACCCTTCTGAAAGCATAGCAACACTAACTACGTACATGGAAAATTTCGTTGAGATTTCTTAAGTTTTTTTTGAGTTATGAAAGGAATTAAGTACAAAGAGGGAGCGTGACAGCAGAGAGACGGACAGACGCTTTAGAGAATTAAGTATAGGGGAAAGATTGGATATCTCATAACGCCAAATTACTTATAAGTAATATATATTACCATATGCAGCGTTGTGCTGCCTCAAAATATATTTTATAAATAACTTTGCATAATCTTCTGTACTAATCTGTTTATGTATTCTGTTTCGTTACATTGTTTGAAACCTGTTGAGACTTAACTTGTCGGTTTACAATACGGATAAAAGAAACAGGATGGACGACTCGTATGGGTCGAGCGTGAGTTTCTTTTTTCAATGCGCCCTCTAAGTTTTTGCGTGAACTATATCGAAACCATGGTTATTAGATGGAGCGTCATTTAGTGGCAGGCAGTTTAATGTAATCGGTGACATAAAATTGGGGAGGCCGTGGCCTGGTGGGCTTTCACTGAACAACTTCTACGAAGTTAAGCTACATCAGGCACGGCTCGTCACTGGATGGGTGACATCCGTGATAGCCAATCTTCACCCCCCGGCTGCTGCGACCATCATACAGCAGTCGTTAATCCTGGTTCATCCAGGGACCCAACTCGTCGGCCTCAGGCCATACAGGCCCTGGATGGGCGTATTGGATCTAATTAATTAATTTAAAAAAAAAACAAAAAAAAACTCTTTCACCAGTATCAGATTGTATATTTTCAATCTATACACGTTGTGGTGAAAGAGTTTTTTATTATTTTTAAGTTTTGCATTACAGTGATCCACATTTGTCTTTTTTATTATCTATTATGGCTACTCAAGCTTTTACGAGTAATAGGGACCAAAATAGGTTGTTGTTCCCTATATATACTCAGCTGTTTCCAGACGCAGGCAGTTCTCTCAGTTTCCATGAGGTGCTCCTGGGCTGCTGAATAATGGAAGCAATTGCTTCCGATATTACTTCCAGTATCAGGTTGTATATTTTCAATCTATAAACGTTGCGGTGAAAGAGTTTTTTATTAGTTTTAAGTTTTGCATTACAATTATCCACATTTGTCTTTTTTATTATCTATTTATGGCTACTCAAGCTTTTACGAGTTTTTCACAGTCATTCTGCCAAGCTGGGCGATGGTCCTCAGGGTAACATTCTAGAACATTGGAGTTCACTCCAGCTACTTTTACATATGGTTGCCCACGCAGGCATGCGATAGAGGTGGAAGGTCCAAATCATAGTCTTGTACAATAAAAGCTTATTCTCGATGCTGAGGGCACTGTTTCGACCCAGGAGAGCTATGAGGCTGTACCTAGCCTTCTTTTCTTTGTTCAGAACATAAGTGACATGACAGCTCCCAAAAGAGAGTCTTCAGTCGATTATAATGCCAAGGTACGTGTAACTGTCGACCCATTCGAGTTCCTTATTTAATAAGACAAGAGAATCCGGCGGACGCTTAAGTTTTTTGTTGAAGTACATAGCTTTGCTTTTTCCGACGTTAAAGTTCAGCTTCCAGCAATTAAACCAGTCTTCAAATTTCTTCAAGGCGTTCTGCAGACGAGTGATAACGTGAGATGGCTTGTGTGCCCAAGCCATGATGGCTATATCATCAGCATTGAAATATAAATTACAATTTTCTGGAATTGAAATAATTAAATAACACGGGTCCAAGGACAAAGCCATATGGGACACTGGCCTTTACCTTGCGGGGAGTGGAGAAGTTTTCGTCATCTTTAGGTTGATAGAACCTGTCGCTAAGAAAGGATTTCACCATCAAAATCAAATGAGAAGGAAACTCGTCTCTAATCATCTTGTAGATTAGCCCTTCGTGCCACACCTGATCGAAAGCCTTACTGACATCAAGAAAGACCATGCCACAGTACCTTGAAAGGTTCAGTGGGGTGCTCAGATCTTCAACAAGCCTCCATATATGCATCTGACACAAATGGGCGTCACGAAAGCTGAATTGCTCTTTCCAAAGTAGATCGCTGATGAGACAGTGGTCCTTGAACCTGGTGAGGATAGTTTTCTACAAAATTTTGGACATCAACGGGATTAGGCTGATAGGTCGGTAGCTCGCAGGAATTGCAGGATTTTGCCCCTGCTTGGGGATATTTAACACAATAGATTGCTCTCAAGATGTAGGAAAACTTAAAGCAGTCGCTTATGATATTCGAGATGTCATTAATAATGCTGTTCGGCAGATTCCTTAGGGCGTTATCACTTACCGTGTCTCTTCCTGGTACCTTCCTCAGTTTGAGATTTCTGATGATGGCAGCTATCTCGCCACTCTCGATGTTAATCTTCGATCTAAATTGCAGGACTTCATCAACCTTGATAAGACCATCTTCCACATGCTGGGACATGAGTTGACTCTCGGGATTATTTTTATCAGGAGTAACGAACTGCATCTCTAAGGAATCTGCAATTAGTTGTGCTTTATCCTGATTAGTTTGGACGTAATTACCTTGAGGGGTGCGAAGTGGAGGAAGCGTATTACTCTGCTTCTTCTGCAGAGCTCTAGCCATGCTCCAAATGGAATTGTCGCCGGCCGACAAACTTTTAAGCTCGCCATTCCACCTAGCGTCGCATAACTCTTTTATTTCTTCCTGACTCATCATACTAACCTGTTATATTTGGTTTTTAGGCAAGGTACACGAGAACGTTGCCAATGCCTACGGGTCCTGTTTCTTTCTGCGATCAAGTGTTGGATTCCTGGGATGGGCACCATTCAATGAGGAGATTTATTTTCTAATGGATAGAAGTTAGCTTCAGTGGCACTATTTATTCGCCTGGTGATGTCTTTAACACGTTGATCGACGTGTTCCATACAGTTTGCTCTATCGAGTTGGTCGTCATGGTCCTTGAGGATTTCTTTGAAGAGCTTCCAATCTAGCTGATGTTTGATTTCTTATATGAAATTGTTATTGACATTGTCAAAGTTTAACGCCATAGGCTTGCGGTCAGAAGGAAAGTCATCAATCGTGATGATGTATGGCTTGAAGAAACCCTTCATCAGTGAGATATCCAACACGTCACTTATAGGGGAATGGTCACAATAGTAAATGTCCTCCATTGGCCCTGCAGCAATGTTGTCATCCTTACTTTGTATATACCGGTATAGAATCATGCCATTGCAGTTACATGTTCTGGAGTTCCATCTTGGATGTTTCGCATTAAGGTCACCAGCCAGTATAGCTGGAATGTCACCATCGAAGAGTTCACCGAGATCGCTAACTTCGAGAGTATGTTTAGGTGAATTGTAGAGCGCCACGAACTTCCCTTCACCAAGGGAAACATCATGGATGATGATGGAAGCCGATTCCATACCTGCATAAGATTTGGAGACCAATTCTTGATGTTTAATTCCATTGTTGATGATGATCGCAGCACCACCAGTAGGCACATCTTGTAGTGTTTGGAGTGATATGATCGTTACGGTACACACAATAACTGGGTAGCTTGATATCTCAGCTTGCCTTGAGGTGTGTTTCACAGAGGAAAGCAACTTCCGGTTCCTGCTTCAACAGAAAGTTGTGAAACTCTATACGCTTTTGGGGAACCCCCTAGCATTCCATATCACGCACCGAAGTTCACCGTTGTTGATCTCAGTATAATGTCGGGTAGCCATGATGAAATTAGTTGGTCTTAAGGAGCCCACTCAACTGTGGGTAATGTTTGCCTAGATTTGTAAACAAATGAGATACTTGTCCAATTTGATTATACATATCTTGTAGGTCGTTAATGTGGAGACCTTCTTCTTCCGGCTTCGACACTGCAGCTGCAAAGGATTTGTCCGCGGTCACCTTGGAACTATGCATCCTTTTAACCTGGGGATATTTTGAACATTTTGTATAGTTTGAAGTGTGCTGTCTTCCACATCTTATGAATTTCGCGGGGTCTTGTCCTTTAAGCTTGGGGCAGTCTCTTGACTGGTGGGCCTCTGCGCATTTGTTGCAACGAGGGTCTTCTGTGCAGCCCATGGATACGTGTCCGTAGTGCAGGCAGTTGTAACACTGTAGTGGCTTCTTGTTCCCTCGGAAGACTTCTACTAGAACTGCTAGTGAACGACTGGTTATGTTCGCTATTGGGGAGTAGAACCAAAACCATAGGCATGTCTTTTGAACCTTTGACTTTCCTAATGGGATTACCTTTTCGAAGAAGTAGTTAGCTCTTCTTAGGTCTTCTTGATGGTCTTCTAGATCGTACGTAACATCAACATTTCGAATAAAGAACTTCAAAACCTTCTCGGACTTAAGTTGATGGTGCTGAATTTTCAAAATAGCGTCAGCTTTGATACCAGCGACGAGCTTCTTTTAGATAACTTCGACTAGACATTTCACTTTTACTGTGTGTGCTCTGCTTGTATGCATTATGATTTTTTCTAGAGGTTCATGCTTCTTAATCTGGTCCAAAATTTCTTTAAGAGGCTTACCATGAGTGCGTTTGATAATTGGTGGGACATATGAACTTATACTTACCTTTTGGCTGATATTTTTGGCCAAGTCCTTTTGTCCATTTCCGCTGAGCTTTTCTCTTGCGGCAGTAAAAACTGCTTCATTGACGTTGGCAATCTTTTTCAAATTATCTAACCTCGTCTCTTTCCTGGACGTCTTATTTTTCACGTCAATCCAAGGGTTGCCATCAGTAGTAGGGTCATCTTCTATTTTCCTTTTGCGACTGGGGTCGTCTTGCTCCTGGGATCGTCCTTGCGACTGGTGGTAAGGAGGGTCCTTGTACTCCTCCTCTTTCTCCAAGTCAGGAGTTGGTTCAATATCGGGACTGGCAGCCACGGACTTGGTTGCAAGAGCATTCTTTAGCAGTGAATCGAATTCTTTAAGTAAAACCAACCTTTGTTCTTGAAATTTCTTATCCATTTCTGTCATAAATTGTAGGCATAAATCATTCTTTAGTGCTGCCTGCTTTTCACTGATGATGGCATCAAATCCAGCAAAACGCTTGTCTCTGGTGATGACGTGATTGTATACGACCCGTGGGAGAACTCTCCTTCATTTGGCATACTGAAGCCGCTGTTGGTAACCTGGTTAGATATTTAAAAGATAAAGTCGTCATTAAAAGGACGTACCTAGCTCTAAAGAATAAAGAAAAGTTTGCGAGAAAATTAATTCTACGCCAGGGACCCACTTGTGAATGATTAGGATGATAATAGATGATATGGAAAATGCCCTTAGTCAAGTTTGCGAGGTAATTAATCCCAACGCAAGGGACCAGCACATAAGACATAACAGTAGGTGAATATCGCCCTGAAAAGGGCGCACCGTGAAATGATAGCGATGAGATGATACCTGAAATAAGAGTAGAAGATCTACTCTGTCCTGATCGTCCTGAGCCTCTCTTCCTGATCCTCGTTCAACTCCTCCCGTATCTCATCAAAAAGAACCGTATCTCATGAGTGATCACCAGGAAGTTGAAGACAATTGACAATTGACAATTGACAATCGAACAGTGAAGTGTACATTTCTTCAGATGGGACGAAAGCAGCGCTTTCACAAAGCTCATCGAACCAGAACAAATTTCAAATGAAATACACTGAGGTAGTCAAGAAGCCTAACCAACCCAAGCGGTATTCCATATTATACAAAAAAGAAAATAAGGTTGACGATTGTCAGAAACAAAATACAAAAGAAATAAAAAGAACAACGAGAAAAAAGATTATCATATCTTCCAGTAGTCTGGGAAAGAAACGTTGCTGATGTCTTCAAAGATGATGTCAAGAATGTGCCACTTCATATCAATTGAGTTCTTCAGTATTCCAGTCACTAGGTCATTGTCGTGAATCTTCATCTTTTGCACCATAATCAAAATTAGGTCCTTATAAACTTTCCGATGTGGATCATGTTTAAATCTGAATGGATGGATTGGTTTTTCACAGTCCTTCTGTCAAGTTGGGCAATGGTCCTCGGAGTTACATTCTGGAATGACTGTAGCTTGCTCCATCTGCTATCTACAGATAGTCGCTTATGCAGGCATGCAATACAGGAGTATGGTCCGAGTAATCTATTTGTAGAGAAGTAACTTATTGTCGATGCTGAGGGTGCTGTTGCGTCCCAGCAGAGCTATGAGACCGTACTTAGCCCTCTTCGCTTTGTTCAGAGCGTAGATCAAGTGACGATTGCACGAGAATCTTGAGTCGATGATAACGCCAAAATATTTGTAGTTGTCTACCCAGTCCAGTTTTTTATTGAATAGAACAAGAGACTCTGGGGGATGCTTGAAATTTCTGTTGAAATACATAGCTCTGCACTTTCCGACATTAACGTTTAGCTTCCAGCAGTTAAACCAGTCTTCAAACATGTTCAAGGCGCGCTGTAGACAAGTGGTAACGTGAGCTGGCTTGTGTGTGCATTTCATAATGGCAGTATCGTCAGCATAGAAATATAGATTACAATTTTTAGGTTTTTGGAAATCATGCACAAAATAATTTAATAGCACGGGCACAGAACCTTGAGGGACACCGGCCTTTACAACATGGGGATTTTTACCAAGTATAGCTTGGTAGGAATTGTCGGTGAGAAAAGATTTCACCATCAAAATTAAATCAGGAGGAAACCCGTTTCTAAACATCTTGTAGACAAGCCCCCAGGCCACACTTGGTCAAAAGCTTTATTGACATCGAGGACTACCACTCCGCAGTACCTGGAAAGGTTCAAGGGGGTGCTCAGGTCTTCTACGAGCCTGCATATCTGCATCTGACAACAGTGGGCGGCAGGAAAGCAAAACTGATCTTTCCGAAGTAGATCATTGGCGAGACAGTGGTCTTGAAATCTGACGAGGATCGTTTTCTCCAAAACTTTAGACATTGAGGGGAACAGACTAATAGGTCGGTAGCTCGAGGGAATTGCTGGGTTTTCTCCCTGCTTGGGGATACTCAAAATAATAGATTGTTTCCAAGATGCAGAGAAGTAAGAAAATTTCCAGCAGTCGCCAATGATATTGGTGAGATAGTCAATAAAGTTCTTTGGGAGATTCATAAGGGAGTGATTGCTCACCTTGTCTCTTCCTGGAGCCTTCTTCTTTTTCAGTTTACTTATGATGGTGGCGATCTGTCTGGCCTCGATGTTGTTCTTCGTTAAAAGCTGCGGGACTTCATCAAAGTTGACAAGACCATCTTCCACACGCTGAAACATGCTTTGGCTCTCGGGATTGTTGTTAATAGGAGTAACAAATTGCATTACTAGTGAATCTGAAATGATTGGGCCTTGTGGTAGTCGGAGTGGAGGATGTGTATTATTATTATTATTCTTCTGTAAAGCTCTGATCATACTCCAAATGGAATTGTCGCGAGCCGACAAGCTTTTAAGTTTGTCATTCCATCTAGCGTCGCGAAGCTCTTATATCTCCTCTTGGACTCTTCGCACTACCCTGTTGTACTTGGTTTTGAGCCAAGGTTCAAGACAGCTTTGCCTCAGTCTATGGGCCCTGTTTCTTTCAACAATTAGACGTTGGATTCCAGGCGTGAAGTAGGAGAATTACAGAGTCCAGGGTTCCCACAGAAAATCTGTATCTCATTTCCCTGACTATCCCTGACCTTCCCTGACATCGACGGTCTCATTTCCCTGACCAAATCGTAATATTTTTTTAAAAAACATATCTCTAAAACAGCTTTTAAGACACAATTTTATTATTATTATTTTTTTTATTTTTCACTCAGTCGTATTTATAGTGAGACAAAAGTAGATACAATCCATTACAAACTAAGTATATAGCAGATAAAGCCCATTTGGTCAGTCCAGATTATCCAATCAAGGATCGTTGCTTGTGACTCCTATATTCATTCCATTGGTCTTTTGGGGAAGATGAAGAAACTTCGCTACTTCCTTCCAAGGGGCCTGCATCACTGTTCAGTAACTTGGCATGGCCTTCGTTGGTGATAGCAAAATTGGTGATGATTTCAAAATCTTCTGCTCTGTAGTCATATTGGTGGTCTAGAACATAGTCCGCGAATCTCGACACAAATAATTTACCATTCCTGATGTATGCTAGTGTTCGCCTATTCTCGTTTTTATTTTCTTTTCGATTGCCCGTCATAGACCGCATCGCATTTGGAACATGGTAGTTTCTAGATTCCTGGATTTTCTTCCTGAGGGTTCGTATCCTTTGGGTTCATTAACTATTTTCCAGTTGTGTTGGAGCTCCTGTAGACCACAGAGAGGCCAAACTCTTTTGCGATCCTCTTCATGCCTCTATTTAATTGATTATTGTAGGGTACGGTCAACACTACAATAATCATAGGTGTCCTGGAGTTTTTTCCTTCTGCAGTATGGTGATGTTTCTCAGTATCATTTTATGTTTTACTTTTCTGGTGATGATATTCGCTATTTCTCCAGGATAACCGTTGAGTCTTGAGAATTCTTTAATTGCAAGGAATTCTTTACTTCTAATTTCATTTTGTGGGATGACATGCGCCCTATGTACCATATGGCAGAATGCTACCAGCTTGTGTTGATGACTGTGGTTCGAATCATGCTTGGTGAAGTTAGGCACACAGCTTGATTTCCTATAGATGTCATACTGTAGTTTATGGCCAAATCATATCAATTTTATGTCCAAAACTGGAAGGCTATAATTTATTTCATCGTCATTAGTGAACTTGATAACAGAACACAAGCAATTAAGACTAGCCAAAAATATCTCAATATTTTCCTTTTCAGTATTTAAGATTGTGAAGACATATTCCACGTATCTCAGCCACATGTTAGGAAAGTATTTAAATTCAGTCAATGCTTGATTTTCAATGTTCTAATGGCCGTGGCCTGGCGGGGGAGGCGTGCCCTAGTGGGCTTCTACTGAACACACAACTTCAGGGAAGTTAAGCAACATCAGGCACGGCTAGTCACTGGATGGGCGACCATCAGTGAGACACGATCTTCACCCCCCGGCTGCTGCGACTATCTTACGACAGTCGTTAATCCAGGACCATCCAGAGACCCAAATCTTCGGCCTCTGGCCATACAGGCCCTAGATGGACGTATTGGATTACAAACAATATACAAATATACAAAAAAATATACATATTGGCCATAAAAGGACCATCTTGTACCATTTGTTATTGAACGAGAAGACGTTGTTGAAAATGGTGTGTCTCATGACACTCGTAACTTCAGCAGCAATCCCCCAAGTCCGCTCGTTCTCATCCATAGTATCCTCAAAGATTTCAATGGCTCTTATAAGCGGAATGCTCGGATATAAGGATTCGATGTCAAAAAAAAATCACACCTCGCTTGATATCCGAGCATTCCTTAGCTTTTGGCACATTTCAATGGATGTTTTAAAAGAAAGAAACGGTAAGAGAGTTGATACTGTCCACGCTTGGTCTCCACTTATTGCCTTCCATATGAGTTTTATGAAAGCAATATAATCGTGGCAAGACAGGATTGATAGGTTGCAGATCCTAAGTTTTAGTGTTACTAAAGATAAGTTTGCACTTTTTGATGAAATATTTAACTTTCAAGACTAATTTATTTAAGGGGTTGCAGCCAAGTTCGATGTATGGACCCTCATCCAGCATTTTTTGGGTATTATGAAAACAATTTTCTTTATCAACAACAACTACGTGGTTCGATTTATCATCTTTAGGTAAAAGACATCTTTCTTATTCATTTGTTTGAGGACAATAATTAACAATATTTCGATTTGGCTTCTATCATAACGCGTTTTTGAACAATTGTCTTTGGAGTGCCTTTTTAATTTTAAAATTTGGAGTTTTTTTAAAATCTAACATAGGCCGATAATAGAGCGTAGCATATATAGAAGATAATAAGTCAAGTTTGAGGTCTTCCTGTGCAAATTTGATTCCTTTTTTCTAAAGTGTGTGTTACCTCAAGAGAGAGAACTACCTTGGTTTTATTAATTACCACATTTTGAGAAGAAGGGTTACCTATGCGCTTAAAGTTGTAATTCCACGGGCCATTTAATCGGTTCTGCAAATTATCCAGTTTACTATGCAGTCGGTCATATTTGCTTTTAATTATGTGGCAATTGACCACATGAACCATTCTCATAAGATAAGTAAATTACAAAGGGATTAACTGATCCGCTAGAAATAAGTGGATAGGATATAAGCGAATTTCTATATTGCTTAATTTCAGCAAAGGTCAGCAGTAGAGTAATTCATGTAAGCAATCTTCATACTAACAGCCACTTTAAGAGGAATGTGGCATTTAACATTATTGATGAATTTAATTAAAACTAAGTTTTTTACATTTAAGAAGAAACCAAATGTCCGCTTTGACATAGGGACAATATGGTGCTTGAGGCGCATGTCATCCCACTAAACAATAAAAGTAGAAGTAAGGAACTCCTAGCAATTAAAGAATTCGAAAGACTCAACGGTATCCTGGAGAAATAGTGAATAGCATCACCAGAAAGGTAAAACAAAATAATCCTGAAAAACATCACCACACTGCAGAAGGAAAACCCCCAGGACAGGTGTTGAATCTACACTACAATAACCAATTAAATAGACATGAAGAGCATTGCAAGAGAGTTTGGTCTCTCTGTGGCCTACAAGAGCTCCAACACAACTGGAAAATGGTTACTGAACCCAAAGGATACGATCCCTCAGAAAGAAACGCCAGGAATCTAGAAACTACCATGTTCCAAATGGGATGCGGTCTATCGAAAAGAAAAGAAAAACAAGAATAGGCGAACACTTAGGATATATCAGGAATGGTAAATTTGTTGTGTCGAGATTCGCGGACCATGTTCTAGACAGCCAACATGACTACAGAGCAGAATATTTTGAAATCATATACAGCACAAGTGACCCGAGGTTACTAAACTTCGTAGAATCACATGCCATCACTAACGAAGACCCTGCCAGATTACTGAACAGAGACACAGGCCCCTTGGACATGACACAACTGAAGGAAGTAGCGAAACTTCTTCATCTACCCAAAAGGACCAATGGATTGAATATAGGAGCCACAAGCAATGAACCTTGATTGGATAATCTGGACTGGCCAATCGGGCTTTATCTGCTATTTACTTACTTTGTAATTGGATTGTAGCTACCTTTGTCTCACTATAAACATGACTCTGTGATTCTTCTACTTCATCAGAACAAAACTCTTTATACAGATCAAGTTCTTGTATGCGCGACGAAGGCAGCTTGTTTGCCGAAATGCGCATTCGTTCAAATAAAAGTTTGATGTGGATTAGTGGTTTCTTGGTATTATTTTGTTACGTGTCCAGAGTGTCTGGCTCCATCTCTTTCTTTACTCTGTCCCCTTTATTATTAACAGTGGAAAAAAACAAAAAAATTAATGATAAATAAAACATCAAATAAAACTTGTGGCAATTCACTTGCCACAACTTCTAGTCACAGCTAAATCTGCTTCTTGGAATGTTGCAAGATCTTATTGCTTATATTGATGGATGTTCTTGCTAAATTATTAAGTAGTGGAAGAATGAAGCGAATTTTTGCTACATATTGGTTTCATAGTGTCCGTCCGCATGTCCCATTCATAATTTTTGCATTTGTTTGTAATAGAATGTTGAAATATGGAATGTCGTTTCCTATGGGCATGTGTACCTTCACTATTTATTTTTATGTTCACGGGGATCGGAGATTTGGGGATGGGAGTTAAAGGAGACGAAAAGCTCTAGTGTATATACACTGTCATATCACTCAATTATGTCTGCCCGCTTAGTAATGGGAGTAGCCATCCTTTGCCGCTATAACTGCTTCTAGGCGTCGTGGCATGGACGCAAGAAGTGCGCGCTATATGTGTTCGATGGTATGGCAGTCCATTCCGCTTGAGGCGCTGTCCACAGAGGTTTGAGACTCATAGGTGGAGGGTCCAGCTGCCATACGTGATGATCAAGGTGCTCCTATAGATTTTCAATAGCATCGATTAGAGTGTTCCTCGAACCAATCCAGAAGGGGGCGTGCCTTGTGGCAGGGTGCATTGTCCTGATAGAACACACCATCACATTGAGGGAACATCGTAAGCACGTGCAACTGGTTCACTATGATTGACAGCTAGCCACAGGCATTCAAAGTGCCCTCTAGACAAATCAGTGGATCTAAGTGCACACAACAGAAGATCCCCCACACATGCACACTTCCCCCACCAGCCTGTTTCCAGCCAACAATAGCCTCCTGCAGTCTCTTTTCATGGCGTTCACGACGTACTCGCCATCGCCAGTCAGTCTTATGGAGCAAAAACCTTGACTCGTCTGTGGTCCAATGGTGGTGCTCACGTGCAAAGTCTATGCGTCATTGACGATGACCCCTGGTCAACATGAGTGCAGCAACCATGTGTTGACTATTCAGGCCCACCTGTAGCAGGGTGCGTTCAACGGCAATGTCGCATACACGTCTGTTGGCACCACTATTGAATCTGGTGGTCAGTTGATGGACTGTGGCTCTCCTGTCACCTTTTACGATTCATCGCAGGCGTCTCTCACCCCGTTGGTCGATGGCTCGTGACCCTTTACAGTGATGGCGTTGGGACGCGATTTCTGTCCCTGCTGTCCACTCTTTGTACACCTTCACTACAACGGACCGTGAACAGTTCACAAATCGCGCCGTTTCGGAGATGTTTCCATCCTTGCTGCGATAGCCTATTATCATCCCTTTCTGGATGTCCGTTAAATTCGGACGTTTACCCATCTTGAGGCTCGTGCACCTGCCTTTTGATGCACCAGCTTTAAAACTTTCTCAGCATGTTATGCAAATTTTGCAATGTGTAATCGTTGTTGGTGCAAACCATGCGTGTGCCTTGAAGGGGTGCTGGTCTTAATTCATTGATATGACAGTGTATATATGTAAAGGAGGGAAAATCGGTATACAGGTTATTTTAGGCAAGATCTACATTATTAGGCAGTTTGGGCCAAATGTTCCAGTGGGGTCGGAGTTCTCAGGGTGACAATCACTTGGTCTTCAGAACTATAGCAACATGTGGCATGTGAAATATCATTTTATCGGAAATTTTAAGAAATGACAAAAGGTAGAGCTCTTTTTCATTTTCTAAATAGTACGTTCGAGAAAATCAATTTTTGATTTAAGAAATTGGGGGGGGGGGGGGGGCCTTAAAAAGGGAGAAAAAAAGGGTAAAAGTAAATGAATTCCTGTTTTCCACTGATTTCCTATATCTTACTCAGGTGGATTAATTTCTTTTTGGTATCTAATATTATTGATTCTGCTTATTTTAATAATATTATAATTTTTTTCTGCCAATAAGGATTATGGTCGTACGAAATGTAATGATTTGGTAAATTATTGTTGTTGTTAATATTATTATTATTATTATTGTTGTTGTTGTTTTTAGTCTTATTGATGTTTTATGTTCTTTTATCTAATTAGAAGTACATTTTAATTTGGCCATTAATTTTAAATTGGCAATCTTTACATGTAATTTGGCTTACTGTATTTTTTCCGACATTTGTTCATTGTTTTTATAGGGTTGAAATCATTTGTTGAAATCATATTATTTGCTGGGTTTGTTTTTGATTTATTGTTTGTGATATAATAATTGGAGATTTTTGAATATAGTGTGGTAATTTTGGAATGATTATTTTTTATTTGCATGTCTCTCCATGATATCAATGTATTTATTAAGCAGTATTTTGTGATAAGTTAATGATCTCAAATTTATTGAATTTATTGCTTGTTGGCCTACCACTTTCTAAGATTGAAGGTCTATATGTTCGTTTCACAAACTCAAATGTATTCGACTTAAAACTTATGAGTAAAAATTTTGTTGAAGCTCGAGGTACATTGAAATCTTAAAAGAGAAAAAATTTCCCTCTTACTTATGTACGTTTCATTCCAAAAGCGTTTTCACTTGCTTGGCAGGAGTTGAGCTAAGCGAAGTTGATCGTTTTTAAAATCTAGTAGTTTGAACGTACATCGTAGAAGATTAAATTGGACTAGGCCGTCCAGAATGGAAATAAGGATGAGGTTTCTGACTCGTGTGGGTTAATTACAGCACTTTTAACTGAAAAGATTAATCGCTGCTTTTTATTTCAGTAAGATCGACTTTGGAGGTGAAATATTTAACGCACTCATTAAAAACAAAGCAATGAATATTTAAGAGTATCTCAAAAATGTTCGATGAGGGTGTATCTTTCAGAAGTTTAAATTATTGATGAAAATAGGAACGAAAACTCCACAAGCTGAATTCGAACCGGGTACCTTCGAAGAGCTGAAGTTCAACGGTTCATATCCAAGCGGTGGAATTTTCATTCTTTTTTTCATCAATAAATATTTAGTTTATTTGTTTATTTTTTCTGTATTTCGAATACTGATATTTTTACTTATCACTTTTAAAATTCTGTAATATTTTGTTACCGAAATTGTTCATACCGCCATATATTATGCATATATTTTATAAGAAAAAGAAAGCCATTGCGATATACCGTATAGTAAACAGCAAATTGTATACTGCATAAATACAGGGTGTTTCAAAATTACACCACCAAACTTGGCAAAATGTTACAGGGGATAAATTTGAACATCTCTTGTTAATAACGTTTTATTCTAAAAGGATTCTTCAGTCAACTGCCGTACGTGGATTCAATTAATTAACATGAACGGAAACACTGTTAACCTCTAACACGTTTATTCAAATCATTACAAAGAGTATTAATTAGACAAGTCAGTAATGTCTTATTACTACATAATGTGCTCTAAATGTCGACCACCTGTTTCAATGCAAGTCTCACATTGTCGTAACATGGAACGGTTGATGCGCTGAAACATTCCAGACATCTCGTTTACCATCGCTGCAGCAGCCACCACACGTGCCACAAGATCTTCCTGTGACTCAACAGGAGTTTCATACACCACACTTTTCATATGTCCCCAGAGGAAGTACTCTAGACATGTGAGGTCAGCTGACCTGGGTGACCAGTTAATAGGACCTCTACGATCGATCCATTTCTTTGGAAATCATGCATCAAGGTAATCACGTACTTCCCGGGAAAATGGGTTGGTGCCCCATCATGCTGGTACCACATGTTTCAGCGAATTCTCAGTGGTATGTCTTCCAAGAGTTCTGGTAACACATTCTGAAGAAACATGTTGTACGTATGCCCAGTTAAGGAAGTGGGCATCATTTATGGGCCAATCAATTGTTCATGCACAATTCCACACCAAACGTTAATACTGTATCGCTGTTGATGTGCTCGGAGAAAACGTGCGTGCGGATTCTCATGGGCCCACAAGTGTGCATTGTTGAATTAAACTTTCCCTCTCGTGGAAACATGGCTTCATCTGTGAATAATACACGTGATGTGAATGTAGGGTCCGTGTGATTTTGTGCTATATACCACGTTGCAAATGCTTTACGAAGAGGGTAGTCAGTTATCTTCAATGATTGGACCTTTTGCCGGTGGAATGGATACAGCAAATTCTCCAAACATAAGTGTGGTTCACATCCAGGTTGTGCGCTACTGATCGTACACTTGTTGTTGCAGAATCTCGTTCTGTAGCGCTACGTTCCTGTTACGTGGTCGTCCTGCGTTGCCCATATTCCTGGAGAAAGATCCTGTTTCACGAAGTCGCTGATGCAGATTCGCGAATGTCTTATAGTGAGGCACACGTCTGGTGGGGTATCTTTCCTGGTACAGCCTAACTGCAGCTCTCCCATTCCCATACACGAAATGAGTACGTCTGCATGCTGTACTTGTAAAGGTTCCAATTGACAACTAAACTTTACAAATGGATTTAAAGAAATGAACTATTATTCTGTGGTGGTTAAATTAATGTTATTCAAATCATTAAGCAAGGAAGGAACAATTATTCTGTGGTGGGTAAATTAATGTTATTCAAAACATTAAGCAAGGAATGAACCATTATTCTGTGGTTGGTAAATGAATGTTATTCCAAACATTAAGCAATACTGTCATTTTGCTAATGGGACTCCGAATAAGCAGGATGAAACAGTGGAATCTTTGTACTGTAGCTGACTGCACAGTCATTTTAGAATAAAACGTTATTAACAAAAGATATTCACATTGATCCCCTCTAACGTTTTGCCAAGTTTGGTGGTGTAATTTTGAAACACCCTGTATATGCTTTCTTCATACAGGGTGAGTTTCTTAAAAGTGGCCCGGCGCGAATTACCGCACGGTAAGTTTTCAAATGACTTGTCATTCATGTGATATTGCGCAGCTGTTATGCGCAGTTGAAAGAGTGACATTGGTGTGCATGTAAGTCGTTTGTGAGAAGTGGCAAAAATGATGTTATCTCTGCAACAGCGCATTTTTGTGGTAGAGCACTATGTACGGCATGGGTCATGGAAAGTGTGCCGATGAGTTTAAAATTAAGTTTCAAATTAAGTGTGCTATGCCTGCAAAATCTCCTGCTAAGAGTGCATTGCAAAATTTAATTGCGAAATGGCATGCAACAGGATCTGTACTGAATGCAAAGAAAGTGCGCAAAAGGACGGTCCGTACGACACAAAACACTGCTGCTGCTGAAGAACACATACTACGCAGTCCCTAAACGTCATAACGGCGGCTGTCTCAGCAACTGAGTTTGTCTCAGTCAAGTGCAATGAAGATCATGAAACAGGATTTACACTTCACAGCTGACCCAATCGGATTTGAGACCGGCAGCTAGGATTTACACTTCACCTCGCGGGTCAACAGTTCTTAAATTGAAAGGACGGTTGGTTCCTGGTGCGAAAAGCTCCTTATCATCAAATGTCTTAGGCTAAGTTCTAAGGCTATGGGCTTACTCGGCCCTTCGATGGGGAAAGCAAAGCGCGACTCGCGATCAGAACTCTGCGCGTGTCCGCAGCTTGCTAATGGCGTCCCTCGATTCGTGGACACCGGATGCCATCTAAACCTGTGATAAAGTTGCTGAGGCCTCCTTGATGCGCCTCCTCCGCACTGTGACTATCTCCTGCTAAGGCATCTCGTCCGACGCTGTTGTGTGCTGATTCGCTCGGAATAACCAATGCCTGGGAACAGCCGTTGTCCTCTTTAGTGATTACCAAATCAGTCGCTGCGGACTCGACGTGATTCGTCGCAGACACTAAGTCCAGTTGGCCTTTGTCGTTGCTCGGGTTATACCGGAATGGGGGCGAGTCCGGGATAGTAGAGCCGTTAGAGGTCGTCTTCGTATTAATGGAATCTAGGCTAGGTTGTGAGGTGCTGCCGGGCTTCATGCGGCGTTCCTTTGGCTGGCGATGTTCCACTTGCAGGTGACGTTCCTGCTCAAAGCGGGGAGGACAAGTTCCTGGTCGGTATCGCTCACCGAGTCGTATTCGTCTCCGTCTTGGCCCTCGGGAACCTGAGTCTTCCGCTCAGACCGAATCAATTTGCCGTCTTCGAGAACCTCTTTCCGCACAGCTCTCGATCATTGTTTTCTAAAGCTTCGGGCCTCTCCGTCAGCACAATAACCTCTAAGTCCATCAATATTATTTTTAAAGTTCAAAGTGTTAGAATTGCTAGCATGAATACCTTTGCGATGTGGCGATGGTGGCTTCCAGGGCTCGTGGAGTTCGGCTGGCTTCCTTGGGCTGTTGGAGTTGAGGCTGATGGTGTTGCCTCAGTGAACGCCTAATCAAGAGGTCTTATAATCTAGGCGTTCAGGCGCACATGCTGAAGTGGCAGACGGCCCATCGGGGGCTGCGCGACTTATCCAAACGCCTCAAAAACGAGGCCCGTTTACCGCTGACGAGGTATCAGAGAGCCATCGGAAAGGTAAAAAGGAAGGTCTGATATCCACCCATGACCTCACATAAACACTTGGATGTGTGTAGCGTTTTTTGAACGTAAACGAACCTAGCCGTGACCATTCAAATAGGAGAAAGGATCGGAGCTGGGTGGACACTTTCCTCCATACGATCGAGGGTGATAGAGGACGGCCCTGCGATCGACTCCAACGGGCCAGCCAGAGTTCTTTATTTATGAAGGCAATCGCAATGGCCAGGTCCGGTTTTAATACCTCGCCAGTGGAATCGTTTGAGAGGAAGCGCACAGACTGATATGAGAATTGTACCAGCCAATAATGCTGCTTCAAGCGATCCCAGATCGACTTAGCAAACGGGCACTCGTAAAAGATATGGCTAATGGTCTCGGCTACGCCGCACATGGCGCATTGAGCAGACCTGACCACCTTCCACTGAAACAGACGTTAAAGGGAATAAAACCCGAGATGCAGCAGCCGCCATTGGTAGTTAAACAATGTTTTCTCAAAAGTAAAGGATTTTAAAAGCTTCATGACTGCAGCCCACGGGCGATCAGGAAGAAGTCAAACGATGTCAGTCGATTCACCAGGGTCAGTCTGCTGAAATAACCATGCAAGCCGAAGCATTCCTCATTGTTGAGGATCAATACGGCGTAGCATCGGTAATATAATAACTAAGTCCAGATTAACGGAAGTATAAAAATCTGGTTAGTGCTGATATGGTATTTCTGGCAACAAGGGAGGTAACGGAAGCCTATTCACCTTGAAGAAAAATCTAAGATGTAATAAGAAGTTTACCCATAAAGGGGGAGGGCTAAGAAATACCCGAATCAGGGCAGCCAATCTGGCTGCAATGAGGTATCGCTTATTATCGGGTAAACCCAACCCCCCCCCCTCTCACTAAAGGAATAAAGAGGTACGCTGCTCTTAATGGATGACATTGCTGAGCACTCGTCCCTCATACACAGTTCACAATTGCCTCCCGGAGTCTCATGAGGAGATTATACGAAGGCAAGGTGAATAGGCACTTGGAAGTTAAAACTGGAAGCACATGAGTCTTAATGAATCTCACCTTGACAAACATTGATGTTGGAAAACTAAGACTTTTATCAAGGCGACAGATGCACTTCTCTACAACTTGTTGCCAGTGCATGGAGTCCATGGTCGGTTGAAAAGAAAAGACACACCCTAATACTGTAATTCGGTCGCACCATGTTATTGCGAACGTTTTGAGATAGTCTACAGTCCAGTTCCCATTAGCAATAACTTTAGACTTGACGAGGTTGATGGAACTCCCCGTCGAAGTACTAAAGCGGTCAGAGGTTTCTTTATAGATGCTCAAGGAGTAAGCGTTGGACGCAAATATCACTACGTCATCTGCATAAGCCAAAGTCCTGATGTTTATGGATGCAGCTGGAAGATCGTATCCTCGAACATCTTGGTGGCGATTTAAGTATTGCAATAATGGTTCCAAATAGATGTATAGCAGGTGGGAAAGAGGGCACCTCTGCCTGACACCGTTACACAAATTGAAGGTGGCAGATACAAAACCATTAATCGCCACACATGATGCGGCCGAAACATACAGTGCAAAAAGAATCGTGGCAAAAGACCGAAGACGAAGGAGTCGAAACACTTCAAAGGGAAACTCATGGTTCACTTTGTTGAAAGCCTTTTCCTAGTCAAGGCTTAAAACGGCAAGAGTCTGCTAGCAAGCACACGCTTCTTCCATCACACACCGAATCGTAATTAGATTATCGGACATCCTGCGCGATAGAATAGAGCAGGATTGTCCGGGATTGATGAAATCTTCGGCGAAAACTTTCAGTCTCTGTTGAAATACACCAGTGAAGACCCGGTAGTCAGTGTTAAGGAGGGTTATTGGCCTCCACTGGGTAACCAGCGCTGGATTCGGCACTTTGGGGAGTAAAATGATTTTCCCCACGGTGAAGTCCGATGTGATGGAAGACGGGTCTTCGTTTGGGACGGTAAGTGCTGGATGACACTTTTAAAAGTTTTTATAATAAAGTCAGAAATAAAATTTTTTATCTTTTTAATTATTAGGTCTAAGGAAACGAAATCTGCTGTATTTTATACAGTAAACCTTTCTTTGTAAAAATACAGTACAATTAGCTTAGAGAATTAATTAATGTATTTATAATAATTTATTTAAATTGAAGATGTGCGGAAGTATAATTATAATTCATAAAATGAATTTAGAAAATAGAAATAAAGTAAAATGTAGGCGGATTCACAACAATAAGGTGTGACTACCGCCATGATGACGTCATTTCAGAATGCATTCCGAAATCCCCCTCCCCTCCTCCTCCTCTACAGGGCCGCTCCAATGCTTAGAAATTTGGAATGTAGTTTTGTTTTTATCCGTTTATTGTTTACTTTATAAAGAATTATTCACGTCACGTTAAGACTTATATTTTGGATGTGGACTACTAAATACTAGTAAATGGAAAGTATATATGCATTCGGAATGTTTATATTATAGTTAGAAATTTTTGGTTAACGTTTCATTATTTTGCATGAATAGTAAAACATCAATTGAACCAAAAAATTGTTTTTTCGTTTATGCACGAAATTGTAATAAATGCTTTTAATTTTAAATTAAAATACATTGTAAAATTATATTTACAATATCCAAAATGATTGTAAATATATTTATAATTCGCACATAAATTCATTTTCAATTAGCTTCATTTAAAAATGTAAACAGTATTCATTTGTTTCTATATGAATTTTCATGTTTATAAACACATGTCATTGATTTTTATAAAAAATAATACAAATTTTATAATAATAAATGAATATTTAATTTTATTTTAGCATATATGCAATTTACAAGCGCTATTTTTATTGTATAAAATGCACATAAAATCATATTCTCAAGAGCTCTGTGGTGGATAGAGGCGGGGACTGGATTTTGATTGGTTGTAGTTAAATCAAACCCCTGAAATCTCCACATAGTTATGAAAAAAAAATTCATAACATTGATAATAAATAAAATTTCTTAATTATTTTTTAATTCTCATACAGACATAGAAATACTTCACATTTTCGGCCTAACTTGCTAATTGGAAATAATTTTCGTTTTTTTTCTAAAAAATTCATTAAAACAAGATTAGTTTTTCTTTACTCATATTTGTATTTTTCAGAGTTATTATTAAAAATAAATTATGCACATAGAAGATTAAAATGGACTAGACCGTCCAGAATGGAAATAGGGATGAGGTTTCTGACTCGTGTGGGTGAATTACAGCAGTTTTAACTGAAAAGATTAATCGCTGCTTTTTATTTCAGTAAGATCGACTTTGGAGGTGAAATATTTAACGCACTTATTAAAAAAAAAGCAATGAATATTTAAGAGTATCTCAAAAATGTTCGATGAGAGTGTACCTTTCAGAAGTTTAAATTATTAATGAAAATAGGAACGAAAACTCCACAGGCTTAATTCGAGCCGGGTACCTTCGAAGAGCTGAAGTTCAACGGTTCATATCCAAGCGGTGGAATTTTCATTCTTTTTTTCATCAATAAATATTTAGTTTATTTGTTTATTTTTTCTGTATTTCGAATACTGATATTTTTACTTATAACTTTTTAAATTCTGTAATATTTTGTTACCGAAATTGTTCATACTGCCATATATTATGCATATATTTTATAAGATAAAGAAAGCCATTGCGATATACCGTATAGTAAACAGCATATTGTATACTGCATAAATACAGGGTGTTTCAAAATTACACCACCAAACTTGGCCAAATTTTACAGGGGATAAATTTGAACATCTCTTGATAATAACGTTTAATTCTAAAAGGATTCTTCAGTCAACTGCCGTACGTGGATTCAATTAATTAACATGAACGGAAACACTGTTAACCTCTAAGGGGTAGTTCATCAAGAAAATCGAACAGAACATCATTGAGAACCAGATCTCGATACCGTAGTCCTGTCAGAGTTCCATTGTAGAATACTCGCCCAGTCAGTTTGGTGTTGTACATTCCGCACCACACATTAAATCGCCAATTTCTTGATGCGAAAACTTCCCGCAACCAGCGTGGATTACTATCTGCCCAATAATGTATGTCTGTTAACATAAAAAGTAATGCACCGCAATTTTTTTCTTTATCCACAACAATGATACAAATGCGAAACTTGAGATATGCGGTCTTTGAAAGTTTTCAGAGCGCGTGCACAAAGTTTCTGTTTCTTCCGACAGATAGCGGACGTGCAGCAATGGAACAACAAGGCATCTGTAAGTGATGTAGGTTACAAGCAGCGTATCGTCATTGAATTTCACACTGCAGAGCAAGAAATAGTTGGAAACATTCACAAACGTTTATGTGCAGTTTATGGAGCATCAGCAGTCGACAGAAGTACGATTAGTCATTGGGTACAGAGGGTGAGGCCATCAGAAAGCGGTTCGGCAGCAAGATTTGCCGCAGACAGGACAGCCACACTCGGCTGTCCAACCTGACAAGATGCAGCGTGCTGATGCGCTCATTCGTCAAGACTGATGCAGAATGACTCTGCAATTGGCACTGGAGCTGTAAATCAGCAAAGTGTGGGTGAAATCATCTGTGCCCTTGATTACACAAAACCGTCTTCATGATGGGTTACACGCTGTCTTACTGAGGAACACAAAGCTCTGAAAAATATTTCTTCTGAGTTTCTGCAACGTTTTGAAACTGAGGGAGAAGCCTTTTTGTCCAGAATTGTAACAGCTGCTGAAACGTGTGTGCACCATTTTGAGCGTGAAACAAAACGACAATTGATGGAATGGCGTCATCCATGTTGGAGTGTACATAACTGTTGTCGGCTATGCATCTCGCAGTGGAATATTAAATGAACAGTCAGAAAATAAAGAGACTTCTATATAAAATGAATATCATTTATTCATTGAAGTAGTTATCAAGCAGAACAGAAATAATAGTTACAGGGAGGAATCTTTGCTACCTCTGTTGTTAGCAATAGCTGAAGGAGAAGTGTTATTGCTTACAATATAATAATTATGTGATTGCATTTTCACGTGAACACGTACTCATTGTTACAATTGAATTCTATAGAGGTTGAGTCAAAAGAAAAATTGATGATATGCATGCTCCTTCATCACTATTGGAAAAAGGGGACTAGTGCGCGAGCAGCAGCCGCCGAAATTTGCAGGGTGTAAGGTCAGGGTGTCACCAATGAATGGACAGCACGACGGTGGTTCTCCCGCTTTTCATCTGGTGACATGGGCCTGAAAGATGAGCCAAGGAGTGGAAGACCCAAAGAAGTGGATGACGCAGCCCTATGGCAACAAGTGGAAGCCAACCGAGGCAGAACCACCTGTGGACTAGCGGCGGACATCGGGACATTACAATCGAGTGTGGTTCGTCATCTGCATGCCATGGGAAAGTTCAGCAGGATTTGTGCCCCACCAGCTGACGCCCGCGCAAGTACAACAACGGGTGAAGATATGCTGTCAACTGCTGGAAACAATCGAGGTTCTGCCATATCCAGCATTCAGCCCGGACCTGGCATGTTCCGACTACCGTCTCTTCTGGTCCATGGCGCACTTCCTGCATGGACGGCACTTCGCAAATGTCAGTGACTTTGAAGATGTCGTGCGTGACTTTTTTGCCCAGTAACCAGAGAAGTAGTTTCGCAAAGGCTTCTGCCAACTGCCTGATCGTTGGATGAAGACCATCGAGCATGATGGACTATACTTTGAAGATTAGTAATGAGTGGTTCCCGTCTGGTGACAATTTAAAAGTTTGCATGGTTATCGGCCATGACGTTTGACTCAACCTCCGTATAAATTTATTTGTATAATTCAACAATGCTGTAGTAAACTATTCTTTTACATTTCAAGATTAATCAAAATTATGAATTACAATTTAAAATGCATTACATAGTGATATACAGCAATAAAACCATAAAATATTGTTTTCTGCATGAAAATATTATGCGTTGATAAAAAAATTAACTAACAATCTGCCCCATCCTGCAAAAAAAAGTAAAAAAAATATGCATAATAATAAAGTCATTCTATAAATATTTTATCTCATATATCTGATTTATTTTTTGCCTTGGAATAGGCTTAGTTAAAAAGTCTGCTAAATTAGTTGAGGTTGTTACATATTTTAATTCTAATTCTTTATCCTTGATATATTGTCTAATAAACTTATATCTGTATGCTTTGTATTGAAATTTTCCTATTATTTTTTGCAAAGTACATTGCTGCTTTGTTGTCGCAATACAATATTGGTTTATCAATTTTTATAACACTTAATTCGGATATAATATTTTTATAACATATAATTTCTTTTACACTTTCAGTTAAAGATATAAATTCCGATTCCATTGAGTTTAGTGCAATGCATTTTTGCTTTGTAGTTTTCCTAGACATACAATTAAAATGTCTACACCTCTTTTGCTTTCATCGAACTTTACATAAATGCTTTCCATAAATTTTTGTTCTTTTGGTAAATAAATTCTATAACCTTTTATGTTAAGAGCATATCCCGCTAGAATACCTTGATTTGCTCTCATTTGTAATTCGTTTCTATACATCTTAGATATATGAGCATATGCTAATGAACCAAATACTTTAAAATAATCAACAGTGGGTTTTCTTCCCAACCAAATTTCTTATTAACATAATTAGTTATATTTTCAGAACATTTGTTTTTTTATGAACATAAGTATATAGAGCTTCAGCCAAAAATCCTGGTTTTAAACCACTGTCTAACAGAATTGATCTTATCCCATCAAGTGCTGATCTATAAATCTTTCAGCTATTCCATTTTGTTCGGGTGTATATATTGAGGTTTTTCCCATGTTTAATAGCTAAATCGGTTGAAAATCTCTCAAATTCTTTACTACAAAATTCCATTCTATTGTCAGTTCTTACAATCTTAATTTTCCTATTTAGTTCTCTTTCTACTTTTGCTAAATATAATTTAAAACATTTAAACGCTTCAGCTTTTCTTTTAATTGTTTAAACCTGTACCACTCGAAATTGATCATCAATTATTGAGAGAAAATATTCATTACCGCCAACTGACTTAATTGGGGCTAGTCTCCATAAATCCATATAGACTCTATTTAGAGGCTCATTACTTAATCTATCTTAATCATTAGTCAAAATAGCTCGAGTTGACTTACTCTGCCTACATACTTGGCAATTTGTAAAGTCACCTGTAACTTTTTCTATACCTTTAACGCAATTATTCTTACTCGTAGTTTTTAACAATAGTACATTTACATGACAAAAACGTCTATGAGCGTCTATACTATATTTTTAAATGAGCGTTTAAAATAGGATGGTATGATTTTATTGGTTAAAAATGTAGATAATTTTCTGACTGAACACCTGGTGGCAAATTAATAAACGCACATTTAAAAATATAGCAACATAGAGCGAGGGAGCGTTGTTTTTTTGTCCATGACTGTACATCTTTAAATTGCATTACTACATCCCCAATTCCAGTAATATCACTGGTTGAGTTCTTATCAACTATTAAGGCTTTCATGGGAGTGATAGTTCCAAAATTTATAAAACAGTCTCGGCTGTTGCAAAATGAGAAGTGGCAGCACTATCAATCAGGCAGGTATTAGGGAGGTTTCTTACCTTGTTGCCAGATTGTACAGCACATTACCCCATTTTCTGTTTCTGTGTAGAGACCTTATTTCTGTCCATATTGATACTGGTGCGTTCTGCTTGTTTCCTTTTCTCTTGAATTTTCAACTTGAAGCACTCTTTTTTCAAATGACCATCTTTTTGCAGTAATCTCATTTTTATTCGAACACTTGTTCCTTGAGTCGATTCTCCTATGTTGTAGATACTCAACGTATGAATTTTCTTCCTGGTGTTTTTGTGAATCTCTCGTGACAAAGGCATCTACATTTGGTTCTCGGTTCTCGTCTGTCACTTTCTGGGCGATTCTTCCCGATTCATTGATGAGCTGTTTTTTTATGTTTGTCATCGTGAATTCACCATCTGGAAGTCAATTCATTGTTTGAACTAAGTTGTCGTATTCTTTGGGCAGTCTTCTAATTAGCTGGAAACAGATTAACAGTTCGGGTATCTCAAAACCTGCATCTTTGATGGTAGTGGCCATTTCTGTGATGCTTCTGCAGAATATCCCGATGGTTTCCATATCTTCGTTGAATCGTCTGTCGTAAAAGTCGTCTATGAGGCCTGATAGACGTGCGCGTGACTGTGGCTCGAAGTTCTTTTTCAAAATCTCCCAGGCTGTTTTCCCATCTGATATATCGGAAATGAAGCTGTCTTTCAACGCCTAGGTAAATCGTTGTGTAGGCTCGTTTTTTTTTCTCTATTCGTAATTTCGCCTGTCTCTTTCAGGTGCATCGTCCGAATATGGCTTGGTCTCTCCACTATAAGATCCCAGCAACCACGATCTATAAGGAGAACTCTCATATCCGTTTTCCAAGACTGATACTTGCGTTGATTCAACTTTGGAAAACAGAACGTTGACGTTGATGAATCGGCGGCGTCCATCTTGATTTTTTCTGGTTTCTATTAACGGCCCCAGTCGAAACACGTCTGTTGTTTACTAGGGTTGGACGCCCATCATGCGAATAAATTTTTGCTTTGTCTGTTCAAAGCTCCAAAATATTTCACATGGGTTCACGCTTGCTTCTGATACGATTCACTTCGAATATGATTAGGCCGAAGACTTTTGTCGAAGTGCACAGCGTTGACAACCGCTAGTTCCGTTGAATCTGCTGATTCTAAAAAGGAATTTCGATTCTGGTGTTCGTTGTGAATAGGCGGTCAGGCCCATAACCTTTGTTGGAGTGTATATAACCGTTGTCGGCTACGAATCTCGCAGTGGAATATTAAATGAACAGTCAGATAATGAAGAGACTTCTATATAAAATAAATACAATTTATTCATTGAAGTAATTATCAAGCAAACCAGAAATAATAATTACAGGGAGTAATCTTTGCTACCTCTGTTGTTAGCAAGAGCTGAAGTAGAAGTGTTATTGATTACAATATACTAATTATATGATTGCATTTTCATGTGGAAACGTACTCATTGTTACAATTGAATTCTTTAAAATGTTGTAGTAAATTATTTTTTACATTTCAAGATTAATCAAAATAATAAATTACAGTTTAAAATGCTTTAAATATTGATATATAGTAATAAATATCACTGTGTTTTGGGACTGTGATTGGTATCATACTCATTGTGAACGCATTAGCCAAACTCAAGAAGCGCTTCCATCGACTTGGACGCCAAACAACCCAGCTGATTGTTTGCTTCAACACGATAACTCTCCCCCTCACACCAGTTTGAGGACGTCGGAACACATCACGAAACACAATACCCTATCTAGCGCCCTAAGACTTTCACTTCTTTGGTCCATTGAAGAATGCTATTCGTCGAAGACAATTAGAGTATGACGAAGAGGTGATTTCCACAGTGAACACATGGCTGCGTAAACAAAACAAGTACTGCTACCGACAGGTCATACAGGTTCTTTGTGTCTCTTGCTGGAGGAAGGCCATAGAACGGGACGGAGACGTGGAAAAATAGGGAGTGTAGAAGAAACCTCATACATTAGTGTGTACAAGTTTCACTGTGTTCAAAAAATAATTGTTGAAAAAAAATTATGGTGCATTACTTTCTGGGCTACCCTCGTAAATTATTTAACAAGTAATATATCCTGAAAACCCACACAGGTGAACGACTCACCAGGACCTTCCGGACAATTGGACGTAACCCGGACATGATTCAACAGAAAACATGGTCATTTGCCAAACTTGATAGTATTGGACAAAAAACAGGAATTAACAGATATAGAGCCAATTGTTTTCATTAATTCACTATTATTGCATTCAGTGTTTATTAATTATATAAATACTATTTTAATTTAATATCACTTATTATATAACATGGAATATATCTAAAAAAGCTACAATGTGAATGATTCACTATGATCTTCCCGCTTCGAATGTTACCGTTCTTCTCTGATAACAATCAATTTTATCGATTAACATCGATTATCAAAAAAAATTTTTTTTATGTTTTCAATTTATGCAGTCATTAATAATCAATAAATTTTACACTTTGTTTCCAAACATTCACTGTAAATATTGCTATTGTAATTCCTCCAATCATTGGTCAATTAGTAAACATTAAAGACGTGCTTACGATGATTGCAGGAAAAAGGATTATATAAACAAATGATCTATCTAATACTGATTTGTAGTATCCATAGTTCCTAATGATGAGCTTTACTCGAAACGCGTAGAACAGTAATAAAAACTGCTACCAAAAAATCGCTACGATAAAATTTGCTAATTGCGATTATTTCTAAGCAAAGTGAATATGTAACCAGGAGGAAAGAATAACGGAAATGAATTTCTTTACGTAAAAGAAATTTATTTGAACTTCTTGCAGATTACAAGAATAATGTATAGTATATCTCTACTGGAGCTAAGACAAGTTTTCATCATATAAATTCAAAATATACATATATATATCGCAGTGGAATAACGTTTAAGTAAGTATGCTGAATTAACAAAGATTTCTTCCAAGACTTTAATATAATATTAACTGAATACTAATTATCGTATTTCTTTGAAGATGGAAGAAACTGAGCTGCCTGTTGACACCATGGATCCGACGCACTTCTAGTCGGGCTCGTTCGTCTTATTTTCCGAGATGAGCCCGATGACGCACTTGACAAACTCGACCAGCTGCTTGTAGGATGTGGAAAGGATTTTCTGGGATCAGTCGAAAGCAACTGTGGAAAACAATTTCAACAAATGATAGATATGATCCAAATGCCACGTTGTGTAAAACTGGTATCACGGATAAAGATATATCTAAATAAATTTATCTTTGAAGCAAAGATAGGATAAAGCTATGTCCTACAGCTCACGCCGAATGCAATTATTAATATAGCTAAGGAGACAGCTATTCCAATTCATCTTAGTAGGCCAAGTATAATAGAGATATGATTTATATCCCCTGCCGAAAACTATTATGGAATTGAATAATAAAATATTGCTTCGGACTTATCTTGGTAGTGAACGCCGACTAAAGATGCGGCTCAAATACCACATTGAGAAGAATTAACGACAGAGCTTACTACGCAAATCTTCGTTTATGATAAATAAACCTGTGTGGATTTAACAAGGTTAAATGCTTTATGATTATGCTTCAATTAACAGGCCCTCAATAAGCAATTGGCCGTGAATTAGTTCTCAACTTAGCAGCAGTTGATAAATACAGTTACGGAAATCTTAATCCTTGGATATCTCTTCTCATCTTACGCGGAGACTCTTAACCACGACGCCCATTCTTAAATACGGAGATATCCTTTACACTGGCTTTTGTCTAGGATTAGAAATCGAAAAAGTTGCATGGAGAATTTCCTTTTTCGTGGAACTTCTTAACTTTGTATACACCATCGTTTTCAACGGTCCTCCTCGTAAATTTCGAAAAGACACCAATTGATTCCAACGAGGTGAGGTACATTAATGAGAGGGGCGCAGGTAATGTACGCTGCGAATAAATGAACTGAGAGGCGACAAAATAAAGTTTTAAAGCGTGAAGCGTTTGCTTCACTTTGCAAAAAATACTAGCTATTCCGATAGCTAAATGCTACTTAGTTCGTGGAAACTTAACCAATTAGGGCTAACTTTTTTCAACGTTAATGAAACTCCCTGTCGTGGCCGTTGCAAGAGTCGAGCTCACGATTCACTTTTGCGTTGCTCGCAGTACGTAGCCGCTCTTCCTTACATATTCTCGGCATTCTTTCATGCTGCATGCCTTCCTCTTTCCCAGAGCGTTAAATACTCGTGTGGGAAAGTCCCTCTTGCACTTTACCTTGCTTCCACCTACCTCTCTCGCTTCCAGGCTCCGTCTGCTTTGTTCCCTGCTTCCTCGAGCCGATCGTCAGTGTGACCAGATACTTCTGAGCGACATCTACCGTCGCTATCCAAAAACTCTACCAAAATCTACTGAAGCAAGAGATCCAATGTAGAAAAATATACTAAAAATCTATTACATCCCCATAATAGCCTGTCTATTTATTAAGTTTGCCGTATTTCCTTGGAATAAAAAAAATAAAAAAGAATCCGTCAACTGTGTAAAACAAAAGCAAGTTTATTCAGATTCAGAATCACAATACAATTTTTTAGATTTCAATAGTGTTAGCATGCTTGCCTCAGATACAAATGTGCAGCATGTGCCACTATCGGCTAAACCTTGTTTAATCTTCAAGATAGCAGAAACGTTTTTTGGTTTTAACTGATTCTGTAACCGAGTCTTGTTTAGTTCACCTGGGAAATAATGCGCTGACATGCTGCATTTGAAACAGGCAAACATAACAAGGCTTTTGCAAATTTTGCAATATTTCTGTACTTCAGATATCCATCATTTCCTGAGAAAGTCATTTTCCAATACGACCCCAGAAAGTTTCTACAGAGAGGACTGGTTGATTATCGTTTTGAAGCAACTAACTAATATTATCATTAAGTTTTATGCTGCGGTACTCTTTATCTACAATCTGAACCTCTGTTTCACTCCAATATTCCGAAATTGACTAATGACTTTGCAAATTGATGTTAAATCACCATGCACAATAGACTGAAATCTAAAAATAAAATCTTTGATAAGATTATCCTGAAGAAGAAAACGTTCCTTCAGTTAATCACACAACTCCACCAAAAAATCTTGACAATGTTCATAGAATATGTTTATTTGTTTCTGCTTTGACTAGTCTTTCCTTAGAGATGCTTTATGTTGGCACACATTAACACCTAAGTACATTTTGCTATGCACGCGATGTTCTGTTGCTAAGCGACTGCCACTTGGTTGACATGCAGGAGGCGCCAACAATCCGAAACCAAAAACTACCGAAAACTATCGAAAAATTAAAATCTACTGACTTTTCTACTGCTTAAAAAAATTTAGAACAAAACCTACTGAAAAAGTAGAAATCTACTGCATCTAGTCACACTGCCGATCGTCCTCTCTCCGCGCCATCTGTTGATCTTTTTCTGAAACTCCCGTTCCCGAATATTTTGTTTTCTGTCCAAGCGTGTACGGCGCTTGTGACAACTATTTATTCTATTAAATTTATACAGCGATTTAGACCATTATGCAAATTTTCTATTTAGTTCTGAGTTAGTTTGGCTTTATAGCTGTGTTTGGTATTGAATTTTATGAAAAAAATGAAAACAATAAAATCTGAACTTTGCTCTTTTGGAGGGATTAACCGAACTGATTGTTTGAGTGATTTTTTAAGATTTAGGAGTTTTATTGATTAATTAAAAATTAATTAAAAAAATTGAGTAATTTTATTGATCTAAGGAGTTTAAATGATTAATTTAAATTTAAATGAGTTCAGTCTCCTTTTAATAGGGAAAATCGTGAATTAATAAAAACAAAAAAATAAATAATATATAAAGTCACCAATCTTGAAGGAACTTGTGAGATGGAAGAAAACTCAAAGGGTGTAGTCTATTGAAAATGTTGATAGTAGAAATAAACCCAGTCTATTGAGGATGTAGATGAAGTCTTGTGCAGATAATGTTGATAGGGGAAAACGATAATCTTGAAGAGGGTGAAATACAGATGAAATTTTGAAGAGGGTGATCCAAATATTTGGGATAAAATTTATATAAAAAAACGTTTTCGAGAATTTTTCTCATCATCAGTTGGATTAAATATTTTTGAATGTTGAAAACAGTTGAAATAAAAATTTAACAATTGATATAAAGGTGATGAAGCTAAGTTGGTTGTAATTGTTGGTTATGATTGTTGGCTATTGTATATTAGGGTGATTGTTGTTTAAAAGTAGTGTCCATTTATTGTTTATCTCTATTGATGGTTTGGCTAAATTTTTGTTATTTGTAATGATATTTATTGTTTCTTTAATTAATCTTTTTTTATAATTTTCTTCTTTTCCAATGATTTTTGTGTTATTCCAATCTGGTGTGTGGTTTTCTTTGATACAATGATTTACTAAATGGTTGTTTTTGTCTTTGTGGCGAAGTGCTCTTTGATGTTCTTTTAATCTTATTTCTAATTGTCGTTTAGTTTGACCTGTGTAGAAATGTTCAAAATTTTTACATGGTATTTGATAAATTACATTTCTAGTGTTCCATTTTTCTTTATTATTTTGACATATTTCTTTGAAATTGACATTTGTGCTATTATTTTGATTGATTGTTGTTTTTTAGGTTGGTGGTGGTTATTAATGTTTTAGTAATGTTATTTGTTATTTTTGGTATGATTTTTGTGTTTGGTATTTGTTCTAATATTTTTTTCTGTTTGTGGAAAATTTTATTATTGTATAGTATTGTATTGAATATCTTTTTTGTTGTTCTTGTAGAATTGGTATAGTTTTTGTTGTATTGTTTGTAAACACATCTATTAAAATTTTGTCTATTAAAGTTATTGGATATTTGTTTTTTATTAGGTTCAGTTTAAGTTTTTTTAAATTTGTAGGAATATATTTCGGGGATGTAAGATTTTTTTATTCTTTGTAAATATTGTTTAATAGTGTTAATTTTTTGGTGTGTGGGTTGTTGTGATAAGTAATGTGGTACGTTGTTACCTTTTGTTGGTTTTTCATATATCTCAAAATCTAGATTATTTTCATTTTTTTATAAGGTTTATATCTAAAAATGTGATACGGTTGTTGGTCATGTTGTTGTGTGTAAATTTTAAAGGATATCGTTCTTCTAATAGGTGTATTAATATTTCTATTGGTTTGTTTGTTATGACTAGGATGTCATCTACATATCTCATCCATATTTTTATGTGTTGTTTGTGTTGTTATTTGTTTAGTAAATTGTGCTCCATGTTATTTAAATAGATGTTGGAAAGAATTGGTGATAATGGGCTACCCATGGGTAAGCCTTCAATTTATGAATAAATTTTTTCATTAATTTTTAATTGATTGTTGGTGAGTAATAAAAATACACAAAGAAGGAAATCCCATAAGAATCATAACATCCACCAAAAAATCACCAACTTACAAACTAGCAAAATTTCTAGATAATTATTTAAAAAAATTCTTTGATTTTAATTACACAATAAAAAAACTCAACACTAG
>JAHWFO010043940.1:148356-182007 GCA_023313115.1 Rhysida immarginata | reverse complement strand
ATAAATATCATTACAAATAACAAAAATTTAGCAAAACCATCAATAGAGATAAACAATAAATGGACACTACTTTTAAACAACAATCACCCCAATATACAATAGCCAACAATCATAACCAACAATTACAACCAACTTAGCTTCATCACCTTTATATCAATTGTTAATTTTTTATTTCAACTGTTTTCAACATTCAAAAATATTTAATCCAACTGATGATGAGAAAAATTCTCGAAAACGTTTTTTTATATAATTTTTATCCCAAATATTTGGATCACCCTCTTCAAAATTTCATCTGTATTTCACCCTCTTCAAGATTATCGTTTTCCCCTATCAACATTATCTGCACAAGACTTCATCTACATCCTCAATAGACTGGGTTTATTTCTACTATCAACATCTTCAATAGACTACATCCTTTGAGTTTTCTTCCATCTCACAAGTTCCTTCAAGATTGGTGACTTTATTTATTATTTATTTTTTTGTTTTTATTATTTCACGATTTTCCCCATTAAAAGGAGACTGACCTCATTTAAATTTATATTTAGTTTATTTATTTGGATTTTTCGAGATATACTTAACTTTCATTGCTAAACTGGGTTTGATCTCTGCATTACTGTTTTTTGTATTGTGGGGAACAGAAAAGGATTCTCTAGAGCTGATAAGGTTAACTTTGGGGTATATATATATATATCAATAAAAGACCCACAACATTATAACTCTCAAATAAACAAAGGGATAAAATACTGGGGTTATTAAACAAATATTATTAATGTTAGAATATTGATTATCATTATAATTCATAGTAAAATATTGCACACATACATCCAACCGCGGATTTTCAGTTCTAAGTAAGTTGGGTGTTTCCAGGTTCTTATCGTCTCTGTAAACAATTGTATTCTACAGGCTGTAGGGTAACTAACCAAACACCTCATGTGAGTTCGTTCATTTCATATTCTATATTCAATCTATAACTATAACACCATGGTGGGGATATCCTATAATTTTCGTATCTTTCATTACAGTTTTCACCAATCTGTACAGTTCAAACTACTGCAGACTTTCACGATTCAATGACCTTCGATGCCATACTGCTTTTCCTCATATATCCGAGATTAATCCATCATTTATCTTTTGGTTTCAAATCAAAAATCTGTCCAGTGTAAGCCCGGTGAAGGCTTTTCCCTGCCGTTTATTCAGAAAATTAAATTAAAAACAATAACAATATTAATTAAATCATGCAAAAGGATGATAGAACAAACGAGGGCTGCACGCACTCCCAATATCATTCCGTTCTGCTCTTTGGGTAAGCGATCTTCAAAAGCAATTAATTCAAACATAAAAATTCAAATTCAAATTGCATAACTAATTAAACAATAACCAAAATGCCTCTTTTAGCGTAAGAGTTCATTCATTTATTTTTCTTTAGATCAAGTGTGTGTTAGCTCACAATTTCTCAATTTTATGAACTTACAGAAGTATCCGGCGTTGTCCGGGATAATTACACTTGAAGATAAACAGAACAGTCTCAAAAAATTAAATTATAACTCTGAATTGGTTAAAGAAAAACTTAATCAATACAACAGAGAGCAAAGGGACTATCCATTCTACGAAAAATACGAAAAACAGGAATTCTAGGTGATATACCGGGACTTTATCTAAACTCTTTTTGACTTACCTCACCACTGCAGAGCACCAGCAGATACTGTACTTTAGACACAAGTTTTTCTTGCTCTTGACGTAGAAGCCTCTTGCTCTATTCAAAACTCCCGTTGTTCAGATGTTTCAAATGCCCGTATAGCTTTTTCTGTTTTAGTTGCAGAGTTTCTCTGACCAATACCATGGATGAAGAAAAGATGGATGGGACACTCCTATGCGTCGAGCGTGAGTTTTTTTTCAGTGGCGCTCTCTGTGGATTTGCGTAGTACTAAACCAAATCTGTCTGGGAAATAAAGAAAAATAGTTTCAGTTTCTGCTTTGCGTAGTACTAAACCGAAACTTCACCACCATCGTTTCGATTTGCGTAGTACTAGAAATCTTTTAAAAAAGAAATTCATATATTAAGTGTCTTTTTAAGATAAAAGTGTGCTTAGCAAGTTTTTTTATATTTTTTATTTTATTGTTTTTAGTCTATTTTTAATTTTATTAATCAATCTAAGCAGATGATTATATTTAGTACTACGCAAAGCTCCAGATGTCGCCCCAAAATCAAACTCACTGGGGACGGCAATGGAGTGTCCCATCCATCTTTTCTTCATCCATGCCAATACTCATTCTTTCTCTTTCCTTTCCAGAAAAATAAATTTTTGCCAGTAGTTTGGACGTTTGATAAGGAGCTCAAGGCAGATACGCGTGTCTCTTTTGCCTCATCAATAGATGCTGCGTTATTAATGTTCTGTCACTGCGTCAACATTTTATACTCATTATTGATAATTCTTGAAAACGAACGTTCAGTCATCACAGTATCAGCATCTCAGTTTTAAAAATGTATGTATACACATTCCCACAGAATATAGTCAAAATGTAATTTTCTGAAATGTTTGGATCTTATGTGCTAACAAAGAAGCTATGTGATAATCCCGGCGTGGCTCGGTATTTTTTTTGAATTGAATTCTGCAAAATCTTAAAAATAAACACATGAAAACGCTTAGAATTAATACAGTAAAAATTCTTAATGAAAATTCGAAAAAAAAAATTTTAAGACTCACAATGGATGGACTGCTACTCTAAATAATTTATTACTCACGTAATCTTACTTTAGATGTACACTTGATGTTGTTGCAATTCCCTTTCTTCTCTTGATGTCTTGAAGCAAAACAAGGCCATTCATCTGTTTGTGTAGTCTAGTGGTCGCCGAATTTTCTATTGACGTGCTTACCATTTGCTCAATACAGCACGGAGTTAAAGGACCGCTTCCTCTGTCGTCTTTCCACTATTTCTCAATAGTCTGCTAACTCTCCATTATCTCCAAATACTGATTATTTCTAAAGATTTTCAAGAAATTGTTAAGTAGGCTATTTAGAACTCTCAATTCTAGGAAAAGCCTGAATAACAGGGATTCTATGCATTGTTACAAATTGAAACTTCTCTATATTGCACAAATTATGCATTTCTTTGTTGGTCATGAGATATATATTATTGATCCCTACATAGCATTAGTGCATTGAGTGTTTATACCATTGTTGATACCTATTGTTGCACAAACTTTTCCTTGCTTTTTTGGTCATGAGATATATATTTTTGGTCCGTACATAATGTTTGTGAATTTCCTGTTGATACCATTGTTGATACGTATTGTTGCACTGTTGGTCATGAGATACTTCTCATTAATATGCCTTACCATGAATATCGATTTTTTGTCAATAATTATTATTTTTTCGAAATCTGAGTTAGACAGTGACCTTCGTCATGCTTTGAAGGTCAAGTATGCAAAATTTCATCAAGATCGTTACAAAACTGTAGATTTGTATTCAATACACACACCCCACAAACACACCCACAAACAGCCTTCTTTATATATATAGATAAACAGGTAAGTTTTAGTGTTTTTCCTTTTCTTCTTACTCTTACATTTATGTATTTTTTCTTTCATCTTTTATTAAAAAATTTTTCTCTTATATTTCCTTTTTATTTCCCCTTCAGGATCAACTATGGATATGGCATGCAATCTCTTCATAAATTCCTTATTTAATGTTTTTTTTTTAAAAAGTCAGACGTTTGTGTTCGGCAATTGAGTACTGAGATAACAAAAAGGGAGGGGGGGGGAAGTATAAAGTAGATCTAAAACTGTCCTAACAAGGTAGATACGAAATGGTTTGTAACTGAGGCAATGTTAGTGGATTAATTAAGTGCACCCTACGCCACCTTAGTTTAATCGATTACCCACTCATCAGCAAAACACAACATTATGTTCAATCAACCGTAGCATTCTTTGCCTATTACGACATCGTCGTCTGGAGGCTTCATCGGGGACATCGCCAAAGATTGAGCACAGTCGTTCTGTGCCTATGGTCAAACATCTTTGGCCTCTTCATATATGGTCAAAACATTTAAAGAATAATACAACAACAAGATTCTGAAAAGTTTGTATATTCAATGTCTAGTACCAGATAAGTACATTCATAATACGAGATACATTCTCGTACATGAGATATCGTTCCTCTTCTGTGGGATCCTGTAACTATAGCAATCATATGCTGACGCTTGTTGATTATTGTTCGATGTCTTCGAATTCTTTCATTATTAGGCCTATTCTTCAATTTCTTTTCCAAAATAACAGAATTTGTTTTGGACCGGTAGAAATTCATTCTTTCACTACAACATAGTGCTATTAATAATTTCAGAGCTGTAGAGCTCTACGTAGGCTGTACAAAACGCAGGCTGATCAGAGCAATGACTACATAATGGCGCCATGCTCTCATTCGATCTAGCTTCAACAATTGACCTTTATCAGGAACTCTCGTTCTCACACACTTTCTTAGCATTCGTAGCCTTGACTACCCATATGACCACATAAAAAATGGCGTCCCTTGGTCGTGTTGTAAGCATTTGTGATTTGAGCATAATTCACATTTTTTACATTTTTCATAGGTTTTTACTACTTTAAAGATTTTTATTATTATCTTTATTAATTTAACACACATTATTAACCTGAAATTTGCAAAATATAATGATTTAAATGTTTACTAATAACCTTTCATAATTTTAATTTCATAGTCATTTCCAAATTACCTATAAAATTATTTTCTAATGATGTTTATTTCTTTCTCCTCACTCTGACAATTGGGGATACAACAATATTTAACCATAGCAATAAAAATTTTGAACAACAACAATTAAAACTTTCACTTAAGATACAGTCAACAAATGCCGTTAACACGTCCAGTGTCCGCCATTTGCATTTTGTAAAAAAATCAGTGACGTTTAGTGGCAACCAATCACAATACAGGGGATAAAGGTCAATTGCATCTCTTCGCTGTCATTTGCTTTTCAAAAACATTCTTCCCCTTCATTCTCCATGAAGCTTCTAATCATGTATGTTGTTACCGTTAATGATTACTGCACAACAATCCATTTTCACGTCATTGTTAGGTAGATTGCATCATGGTTAAAACGTCACTTTAATCAGATCGAGGCTAACGAGAAAATACATGCTCCAGCACTGAAAAGTCACCTGACCAAAATAGGTCTGTTAACAATCCAACCTTCATTGTTTCCAACAAAGCAGAAAACACTGATTGGTAAAATACATGATGGAAACAATGAAAGTTGCATTGTAAATAGACCTATCCTGGTCAGGTGACTTTTCAGTGCCGGAGCCTGTCTTTCTCGTTAGCCTCGAATCAGATTCTTCCCCAATTACGTCAAAATCTCCTAGCACAAGGCAAATGTCTACTTTTGAAGGCAATGGTGAGGAGGATATCTACGCGAAGAGGAGAACTCCCAAAATATTGGTCATTGCTTGTGTGTGATCAATTTTGTGCGACTATCTCCTCTGAAACGGCAAATTGCAGAACCAAATAAAAAATTATACATACTTAGAGGGTACCTTAAATTGTACTGAATTTATATAAAAGGAACCTAGCACCATGTTACACATTTTTAAGATACACACAAATAAGGAATCTAAAAGCGCCAAAGATGCTTTGTTTATCTTTCTAAGTATGTTTATCAATATGCATGTTCTCATACACAATGCCTTAATGCCAATCATCACCTGGTTTATTTTATATAAATGTATTGTAATTTTATATAAAACGAACCAAGAACCACTTTTAATTGCTTTCACATGGCAAAAGTCATGGGATAGCACCTAATAGCGTGTGGGACCTCCTTTAACTGGCGAAATGCCACAGTGCGACATGGCATTGATTCTACAAGTAGGTGGAAGACATCTGAAGACATTGCCAACCATCCCGACTGGAGAGCTTCCCACAACTGCATGGTTGTTTGAGGTGCAGGAGATCGTGAACGAATGGCCCTTTCAAGCCCATCCCAAATGTGTTCAATTGGATTCCTATCTGGTGAACGGGGTGGCCATATCATGCGCTGGAATTTCCCCGAATATTCCTCAAACAAATTGCGAACAATCATGGCCCTATGGTATGGTGCAATGTCGTCCTGGAAAATCCCTCATTGTCAGGGTATGTGAAGTCCATGAAGGGTTGCAGATCGTCAGCAAGCAGCTGGACATAAGGCTGACCAGTCAGTGGACAGTCTACTTTAACCAAAGTACCTTATCCAAACCACGAAAAATACCCCACATTATTATGGAGCCACCACTGGCTTGCACAGTTCATGCTTGACAACTTGGATCCAAGGCCTCATGGGGTCAGCACCACACTTGAGCCCTAACTTCAGCTCGTATCAGCTGGAATCGAAACTCATCAGACGAGTTTACACGTTTCCTCTTGTCAAATGCCCAGTCGATGTGTTCATGGGCCCAAAACAGACGTTCCTGATGATGTCTTGTGATTAGAAAGAACACCCTCGTGGTTCTTCTACTTCCATATCCCATGGATACCAGATTTCATTGCATAGTTCGCATCGATACAGCTCTAGTATACCCTGGTTAAAATCTGATGTAATCTGGCATAGTATCAGTTGCCTGTTAGTGGTGACCATCCTACTCAGATGACGTTGGTCCCATTCATTGAGAAGGTATGGTCGACCACTGCAAATTCCATGGTAGGATGTAATCCCGTGAAGTTTGCACTCTCGGTATACTCTTGAAACAGTGGACCGTGCTCCACATACACAGCCACGTTCGAACTCGGATAGCTCTCGTTGTGTAGCCATTGTCACACCGAACACCTTACCCCTTACTCAAGTCAGTTTAACTAAACCTATTGACACTAATTTGCATATTTATACTGTTTGCATATGCTACTGCCACTTGAAAAATAGTCTCTGCTATGCCATGACTTATGGCATGTGAGTGTTTAAGGCACTAATGAACAAGAAGAATAAATATATGGAGGGTTGATTCAGATAAAATGAGACGACTTTAAACGCCGCGTATGACCTTGACGGAATGTGATTTGCATGACTCGTCCACTATTCATGGGGATTAGCTTTGTATACCCTTGTTGCTATTATTTGGGACATTTCGTGCTGAAACATGGCTTCCAAAACCACAGCCTTTTGGGAAGGGTATATGTTTGGCCTTTCCGACGCTAACTTCTGTGGATTTATACAAACGAAATGGTATTGTGGTATCCAAAGCTACTGTAGGTCGAATAATCATAAAGAACAAATTGCGACCATCTAATTAACGTGGACGAGCAGAAAAGCATACCAGAAACAAGCCCCAGCCAACACGCCCAGCTCAGGTGGTGCGAGAAATCTGGTCTGAAGTGCTGAAAGAAAATCCCCCCACACAGAGAAGTCTAGCCCAAAGGAAAGGTATTTCACAGGCAACAGTATCCATATATATCGGCGGGATATCCCACGTCTGTACCCTGGTGAACAATCAAAAGTTTGGATCCACATGGACAGGCATCAAGCCACACTGCCAAGCCATCTGTGGCTTACTACAGGAAGATGGAACAGGAGACGGGCATACGAGTTATTCAATTCTCTCATGTGCCTGTAAAATCTCCTGACACATCACCGATGGATTTCTGTGGTTTTGGTCTCCTGAAACGACGGCTCGGAAGTCGCCGACCAAGAACCGTTGATGGGCTATGGAAAGTGTGTCAGCAGGTGTGGAACGAACTTCCCATGGAGTCCCTCAAATTCAGCCTACTTCAGTGGAAATTACGGTGCCGGGCGATAGTCCAACAACGTGGTTCTCACAACAAACACAACCAATGGTGGCGCCATGGTATTGCACCATCTTAACAGAACTGCAAAGTCGTCTCATTTTATCTGAATCATCCCTCCGTACATAGTGAAATAAAATAATTTGGGTTTGATTTGTCTTACACTCTCTTTTACAAAAAAATTGGGCCTTAAATTTTTAATGAAGACAATTTAAAGGGTTCTTCTCAGTTTTTAAGAAATGGTGCATGGCTTTTTATATATAAAAGCCAATTGAGCCTTAACGTATTTTTTATGTAAATTGGGTGAGCATTTTTAGAGATAACTACCAGAGGACCCGGCGTTGTCCGAGATAATTACTCTTGTAGGTAAACAGAAAGACTTATAAAGATAAATTAAACGCCAAATTGCTTAAAGAATAACTCAATCAATACAACATATCCAAGGGACTATCCATTCTACGAAAAATCCGAAAAACAGGAATTCTAAGTGATATACCGGGACTCTATTTAAATTTTTCTTGATTTGCCTGAGATCAAAACAATGTCCATATTCACCACTTGGGAATATCACTGTATAATTTGGACCCAACTTTTTCTTGCCCTTGACGTAGAAGCTCGTATACTGTCTTGCAGTATTTGAAACTCCCGTTGTTCAGATGTTTCCAATGCCGGTATAGCGTTTTCTCTTTTAGCTGCAGAGTTTCGCTGACCAAAACTCGTTTTTCTTTTTCCTTTCCAGACAGAAATTTTTGCCAGTCGTCTGGACGTTTGATAGGGAGCTCAAGGGAGACATATGTGAACTCCTTTGCCTCCTCGAAAGATGGTGCCTAATCTATATCCTGTTATTGCATCATCATTTTATGCTGATTATTAATAATTCTTGGAAATGAACGTTCAGTTATCGCATTATCAGCATCTCAGTTTCCAAAATATACACATTTCCACAGAATATAGTCAGAATGTATTTTTATGAAATATTTGGATGTGATGTGCTACCAAATAAGCTAGGTTATAACCCAGACATGGCTCGGAATTTTTTTTGGATAAAATATTGCAATAGCTTAAAAATAAACACATGAAAACATAATTAAAACAGTAAAAATTCTTAATGAAAATTCAAAGACAATTTTTTTTAAGGCTCACAATGGATAGACCTCTCCAAGGATGCACTGCTAGTCTAAATAATTTCTTAATCACATAATCTTACTTTGGATGTAGGGGAAAGCGGGGTAAGTTGTCTCATTTTCAACATTTGAATTTTTTTCTGAAAATCTGCTAAAGAAATTTAAAATTTAAAACTACTGTTATAAAATATCACCTTTCTACATTACTTACTAATTTTTATAGGAGTGTGAATAAAGAATTTATTGGTAATTTATTTAAAATTTGACACGATGTCTCTCGAGACAATTTACCCCATGTACGGGGTGAGTTGTCTCATACTATAAAATAATTGTACACAGACATAAGTTATTGAAAAGTTAGAATATTTAATAAAAAATCAATTTAGGAACCAGAGGGTTAGTTTTTACAATTTTTACAGACATAATAGTCATCATTTGCACAATAATAATGTGACCATTGTTTGCATGGTCTGGTGCACTGAACCCATGGACTTTGCTTTTCGAATAGAGCCACCGCACTCAACACAAAACCATTCTGTTGATGTTGATGGCTCATCCCAGTTAAGTTGACGCATGCTCTTGGGCTGTTTCTTGCTGTCTTTCTTGCAAAGTTTAGACGGCCGTTTCTTGTTAAGTTTATTTTTGATCTCTTCTTCAATGGCATTTTTCACAGGGGTAGGCCTATCAGTTAAGATCTCCGATTTCCTCTTCTTTCTTCCTTTTTTGTTTTCTAATCTAGGCTTGGCTTTTGGGAAGGGTCTGACATCTTCTGGTGTTGGCTTTGCAGGCATTTTGGCATGGTGGATGAAGATGCCTGTCCCTGCGAGATTGGTTCAGATGTGGAGCTTGATTGTGGCAATGGGCGGTCAGTCACATAAGCTGGAAGAAACTCTGAAAGGTCAAATACATCACGATTGAATGGTGAAATACCCGTTGCAGTGAATCCAGAGGTTATGTTCGATGGGTTCAAGGCGTAAGGCAATGCATGTTTCACCAAACCTGGAATATCATAAATGGTCATTGTCCTTCCAGGATTGGACTTCATCCAGCCGTCAGCTGCAGTGTTGAAATGACTCTTGAATGGGCCAAATACAGTCCGATCAAGCGGTTGCAGCTTGTGACAATTTACCCCCAACTCATTGAGACAACTTTCCCCAACCGCATGGTTCAAGGCATGAGGCTCTCCTCGGAAAAATACGACGTTTGCAACAATCCGATTTCAGGTTTTACTAGCTAATTATATGCCGAATCGATTTAGATATTAACAATTTTCTATTACCAATTATTCGCTAAGCAGGTAGACAAGTTTGGTTGTATAAATACTTACTTGGATGTATTCGAAACGCTTCCAAAATTTCCTGCCTGCGAACGGAATGACCTACCAACCGGAAATTTTCATGGCTGATTGGTTACTTCCGGTAAACGAAAAAAATTAATCGTGGGCTCGCTGCTCCATCTGTTGCTATTTTTTATACGCTTTGAGACAACTTACCCGTGAGACAACTTACCCCGCTCTCCCCTACACTTGATTTTGTTGCAATTCCCACTCTTCCCTCGATGACTTGAAGCAAAACTTGGCCATTCATCACTTTGTGTAGTCTAACGGTCGACGATTATTCTATTTACTTGTTTACCATTTCCTCAATACAGCAAGAACCTAAAAGAGTGCTTAGTCTGTCGTCTTTCCTCTCTTTCTCAATAGTCTGCTAACTCTCCATTATCTCCATTAGTGATCATTTTTAAAGATTTATAAGAAATTGTTAAGTACTAAGAACTGTCGTTTCTAAGAAAAGCCTGAATAACAGGAATTCTATGCAGTGTTACAAATTGAAACTTATCTATATTGCACAAACTTTGCCTTGCATTGTTGGTCATGAGAGATCTTCTATATATAGGGTGTTTCATAATTACTGTCCCGTCTTTAGGTCCAAATAACGACTGCAGGGGAACAGATTGGGGGAAAATGAATATTGATTATTTGGGTTTAATGTCCCCTAACTAAGAATAAAAACACTTCACGTCCCTAGGGATGAAGGGTTAATTTTTGAAAAGATTAATTTTTTAGGGGTAGGGGTTAGACCCTATGTGTTATTTAGAAAGTTGAAGAGCGTCTTGTAAAATGTGGGATTAGCAAAAAACTCGGTGAAAAAATCTCAACCCCTGCCCTTTATCGAGTTGGTAAAGTGAAAGGTATGGCTAGCTGATGTAGACAAAAACAGAAAAACTCATAAAGGGGGACAGTATTAAAATTTCATAATGTTTTTCCTAGGGGGAAAACCCTGGTCGAGTTTATTAGCTTTTCAGGGTAACGAGCCATTCATTCTCATTAATTTTCCAAATGTAGGCCCTACTGTTTTCTAATAAGTATGGTTTTTGTCCACATCGGCTAGCCATACCTTTCACTTTACCCACTCGATAAAGGGGGCAGGGCATGCGATTTTTTCGCAGGGGTTTTTGCTAAACCCACATTTTACATGACGCTCTACAACTTATTAAATAACACATGGGGTCTAACCCCTACCCCTACAGAATTGAAATTTTCAAAATTTACCCCTTCACCCCCAGGGACGCGAAATGTTCTTATTTAGAATTAGTGGACATCAAAACCAAATAATCAATTAATTCATTTTCTCCCCACCTGTTCCCCTTGAGCCGTTATTTTGAGCTAAAGACGGGACACCAATTATGAAACAACCTGTATATAAGAAAGGACGTTTGTGGGTTTGTTTGTGGGTTTGTTTCTTGTTTTTTTTCCGATGTTGATTAAAATTTTTCGTACTTGACCGTCAAAGCATGAGGAAGTTCACTGTCTACTCAGATATTCGAAAACATAATAATTATTGATAAAAAAATCGATATTAATGGTTATGTCAAGGCATATTAATGAGAAATATCTCATGACCAACAATGCAAGGCAAAGCTTGTGCAACAATAGCTATCAACAATGGTCTCAACATGCAATTCACAAATACTCTGCACGAACCAATAAAATATATATCATGATCAACAATGCAAGGAAAAGTTTGTGCAATATAGATAAGCTTCAATTTGTAACAATGCATAGAATTTCTATTATTCAGGCTTTTCTTGGAAAAGAGAGTTCTAAGTACTTAACAAATTCTTGAAAACCTTAAAATATAATCAGTAACTGGAGATTATGGAGAGTTTATTGAGAAAGAATGGATAGACGACAGAGGAAGCACTCTTTTAGCTCCGTGCTGTATTGAGCAAACGGTAAGCAAGTAAATAGAAGAATCGGCGACTGTTAGACTACAGAAAGTGATGAATGGCCAAGTTTTGCTTCAAGACGTCGAGAGAAGAGTGGGAATTGCATCAACATCAAGTGTACATCTGAAGTAAGTTTACGTGAGTAAGAAATTATTTAGCCTAGCAGTGGCATCCTTGGAGAGGTCCATCCATTGTGAACCTTTATAAAATTATTTTCGAATTTTCATTAAGCATTTTACTGTACTAACTCTAAGCGTTTTCTTGTGTATATTTTTAAGATATTGCAAAATTTAATCCAAAAAAAAGTCCGAGCCATGCTGCGGTTATCCCCTAGCTGTTTTGGTAGCACATAAGATCCAAACGTTTCATAAAAATGCACTTTGACTATACTCTCTGGAAATGCTTATATTATGGAAACTGAGTTGGTGATAATACGATGATGGAACGTTCGTTTCCAAGAATTATTAATAAGGAGCATAAAATGATGATGCAGTGACAGAACTTTAATAAGGCAACATCAATTGTTAAGGCAAAGGAATCACATTTGTCTCCCTTGAGCTCCCTATCAAACGACCAGACGACTGGCAAAAATGTTTGTGTCTGGAAAGGAAAGAGAAAGAACGAATATTGGTGAGAAAAACTCAAAACACTAACAGAGAAAGCTATACAGGCATTAGAAACATGTGAACAACGGGAGTTTCGAATAGAGGAAGAGGGTTTAAGAGCTTCTACGTAGAGTTGAAGAAAATCTTGAGTCTAAAGTATATGGTTATGCTCTGCAACGGTGAGGCAAGTCAAAAAGAGTTTTGATCAAGTTTCGGTAAATCATATAGAATTCCTTTTTAGTCCCATTGCTCTGTATTGTATTGATTGAGTTATTATTTAACAAATTGGGAGTTATAATTTAATTCTTTGAGATGGTTCTGTTTGCCTACAAGTGTATTTATCACGGGCAACGCCGGGTACTTCTGTTAGTGTATATATATGCGGATAGTACTTCTGTTAGTACTTTTGATCCTTGGTTAGTTTTGATGAATTGCGTGTTAATACCACTGTTGATACATATTGTTGCACAAACTTTTCCTTGCATTGTTGGTCATGAGAAATATATTCTTTGTTCGTGCAGAATGTTTGTGAATTACGTGTTAATACCGTTGTTGATAAGCATTGTTGCACAAATTTTTTCTTGCATTATTAGTCACGAGATATTTCTCATTATATGCCTTGACATAATCATGAATATCTATTTTTCATCAAAAATTATTACTTTCTTCGAAATCTGAGGTAGACAGTGACCTTCCTCTTGTTTGAAGGGCAAGTATGCAAAATTTCATCAAGATCGGAATAAAACTCTAGATACAAACACACACACAATCCACAAACAAACCCACAAACGTCCTTCTCTTTATATACAGGGTGTAACTAAAGATGTGTTACAAACTTTGGGGAATGATAGAACTGGTCAAAATAAGCATTTTTTGTTCTATGAACATTGGTCCACAACTGCATCGTTTAAGAGTTATAGCCACTGTTCGAAATGACGTCTTCAGCATCAATGCAGGCTTATGACACACCCTTTTCTGAATAATGGTATGGTCATGTAAATTTTTAAAGTAACATGACCACACCATCACATTACCATGCAAGCAGATCCTGCACACTAAAAAATCTAACGTGTGTGATCGCATCCGGATATGGACTACACCTTTAACGAGTGCACTGACATGTTGTTAGTGTACGGTGCTGCAGACGGTAATGGAAGGGCTGCTTGTCGTCTGTACAGACGACAGTTTCCACAACGTCGTCAGCCAGCTCACACAATGTTTGCTCGGCTTGTGCGACGTCTATGAGCAACAGGAAGTGTAGCTGTGATGCGTGGAGAGCATGGTCGCGCTCGCACCCGTCGTACCGCTCAATTCGAAGAAGCTGTGCTTCGTAGAGTTCACGAAAGACCAACATGTAGCACACATCATGAACACAGATCACATGTCTGTTTGGCGAGTTCTGCATGACCAACTGTTTCATCCGTTTCGTATGCAACGAGTGCAAGCATTTGGAGCTGCTGACTTTGCACCACGTATGGCATTCTGCAGATGGTTTCTTGCACGTTGTAGAGAGGAACCAGCATTCCCACAGCAGGTGCTGTTCACTGATGAAGCAACCTTCACCAAGGAAGGCATTTTCAACCACCAGAATATCCATGTTTGGGACCGTATCAACCCACATGCCATTTCGACAAGGCGCTTCCAGCAACGATTTTCTGTCAACGTGTGGGCTGGTATTGTTGGCAATCGCCTCATTGGGCCGTACATTCTCCCAGCTCGTATGAATGCACAAACCTACCTCGTCTTTCTTCAGGAGGTGCTGCCTGAGCTGTTGGATGACATACCTCTTAACATCCGTCAAGTAATGTGGTTCCAACATGATGGTGCACCTCCACATTTCTCACAGCATGTCCGGGCCTTCCTCACTGATACGTTTGGCGATCGTTGGATTGGACGGGGTGGTCCAGTTACCTGGCCGCCACGATCACCAGACCTAACACCATTGGATTTCTTTGTGTGGGGCCACCTAACGTCCCTGATGTACGAAACAATGGTTAATTCAGTGGAGGAACTCATCGCACGATTGGCTGTAACAGCAGACAACATCAGGGACTCCCAGCAGATGCTGCAACGAGTGTCTTGCAACGTACAGCGACGAATGCAAGCCTGCATTGACGCTGAAGGGCGTCATTTTGAAGAGTTACTATAACTCTTAAACAATGCAGTTGTGGACCAATGTTCATAGAACAAAAAATGCTTATTTTGACCAGTTCTATCATTCCCCAAAGTTTGTAACACATCTTTAGTTACACCCTGTATAGAAGACTAGTAGAGGTACCCGGCAGGGCCCAGGATAATTACACTTTAAACTTTATATGTAAAAAGAACAATCTCCCCAAAACAAAATTATAACTCTCAATTGGTTAAATAACTCAATCAATACAACACAGAGCCTAGAGACTATCTATTCTACCAAAAATACGAAAAACAGGAATTTTAGATGAAAATAATAACTCCCAATTTGACTTGCCTCACCACTGCGGAGCTCTTAACTAAAAGCTCCATTCGAAACTCCAATTGTTCAAATGTTTCAAATGCCCGGATAGCTTTTTCCGTTTTAGTTGCAGAGTTTCTCTGACCAATGCTCGTTCTTTCTCTTTCCATTCCAGACACATAAATTTTAGCCAGTCGTCTGGATGTTTGATAGGGAGCTCAAGGGGGACAGGCGTGACTCCTTTGCCTCATCAATGAACTCTACCTTATTAAAAGTCTGTCACTCCATCATCATTTATTCTCATTACAAATAATGCTTGGATACCAACGTTCAATTGTCGCCTTATCAGCATCCAAGTTTCAAAAATAAACACATTCCCACAGAATATAGTCAAAATATATTTTCATGAAATGTTTGGATGTTATGTGCTACCAAAAAATCTAGGTGATAACCCCTGCGTGGTTCGGACTTTTTTTGGATTAAATTTTGCAATATCTTAAAAATATAAATATGAAAACGCTTAAAAATAATACAATAAAAATTCTTAATAAAATTTCGTAAATTTTTTTTAAAAGACTCACAACGGATGGACCTCTCCAAGGATACCACTGCTAGTCTAAATAATTTCTTATTCACGTAATCTTACTTTAGATGTACACTTGATGTTGTTGCAATTCCCTTTCTTCTCTCGATCTCTTGAAGAAAAATCTTGGCCATTCTTCACTTTGTGTTCTAGCGATCGCCGATTCTTCTATTTATTTGCTTTCCATTTGCACAATACAGCACGAAGCTAAAGGAGTGCTTCCTCTGTCGTCTTTCCACTCTTTCTCAATAGTCTGCTAACTCTCCATTATCTCCGGTTACTGATCATTTTAAAGCTTTTCAAGAAATTTTTAAGTATTAAGAACTCTCTTTTCTAGGAAAAGCCTGAATAACAGGAATTCTATGCATTGTAACAAATTAAAATTTATCTATATTGCACAAACTTTGCCTTAATGCGATATGTATTGTTGGGTATGAGATATATATTGTTGATTTTTACATAGTGTTTGTGCGTTGCATGTTGACAACATTATTGATACGAATTGTTGCTCACACTTTTCTTTGCATTGTTGTTCCTGAGATATATATTGTGGGTCTATGCTGAGTGTTTTTGAATCGCGTGTTGATACCATTTTTGATAGGTATTGTTGCACACACCTTGCCTTGCATAGTTGGTCATGAGATATTTCTCATTTATATGCCCTGCCATAAGCATGAATGTCGATTTTTTTATCAATAATTATTATTTTCTCGAAATCTGAGGTAGACAATGACCTACCTCATGCATTGATGCTGAAGTATGCCCAATTTCTTCAAGTTCGGAATAAAATGTAGATTTGTATAAAAACAAACAAACCCACAAACAAATATTATTCTTTTTATATATAGAAGAAAGACTAGCATAGGTACCCGGCCTTGCCCGAGATAATTACATAAATACGTAAGGAGAACAACCTCAAAAATTATATTATAACTTCCAATTGGATCAATAATAATTCAATCAATACAACACAGAACAAAGAGACTATCCAATCTACCATAAATACGAAGAACTCTCAGTCAAAAATTGACAAAAAATACGAAAAACAGGAATTTTAGATGAAATTAATAACTCCCAATTTGACTTGCCTCACCACTGCGGAGCTCTTGACTAAGAAGCTCTTGCTCTATTCGAAACTCCCTTTGCTCAGATATTTCAAATGCCCATAGAGCTTTTTCGGTTTTAGTTGCAGAGTTTCTCTAACCAATACTCATTCTTTCCCTTTTTTGTCCAGATATATAAATATTTGCTATTCGTCTGGATGTTTGATAAGGAGTTCAAGGGAGACATGCGTGACGACTTTGCCTCATCAATAGACTCTGCCTTATATTAGTAATTTGATGCTCATTATTAACAATCGTTCAATCATCGCATTATCAACATCTCAGTTTCCAAAATATACATATTCCCACAGAATATACACAAAATGTTTTTTTATGAAATGTTTAGATGCTATGTGCTATCAAATAAGCTAGGTGATAACCCCAGCGTGGCTCGGATATTTTTTGATTAAATTTTGCGATATTTTAAAGATAAGCACATGAAAACGCTTAGAATTAATACAATAACAATTAATAATGAAAATTCGAAAAAAAAATTTTAAAGGCTCACTCGGGATGGACCTCTCCAAGGATGCCACTGCAAGTCTAAATAATTTCTTACTCACATAATCTTACTTTAAATGTACATTTGATGTTGTTGCAATTCCCAATGTTCTATCGATGTCTTGAAGCAACAGTTGGCCTTTAATCACTTTGTGTAGTCTAGCCATCGCCTATTTTACTACTTACTTGCTTACCATTTGCTTAATACAGCACATAATAAGGAGTGCTTCCTCTGTCGTCTTTCCGCTCTTTCTCAATAGTCTGCTAACTCTCCATTATCTCCAGTTACTGATCATTTTTATAGATTTTCAAGTAATTGTTAAGTACGAAGAGCAATCTTTTCTAAGAAACGCCTGAATAACAGGAATTCTATGCATTGTTACAAATTGAAACCTATCTATATTGCACAAATATGCCTTGCATTGCTGGTCATGAGATATATATTGTTGGTCTGTGCAGGGTGTTGGTGCATTGCGTGTTGTCACCAATGTTGTTAATTATTGTTGCACAAACTTTTCCTTGCATTGTTGGTCATGAGAAATTTCTCTTTAATGTCCCTTGCCATAACCATGAATATCGAGTTTTTATCAATACTTAATATTTTTTCGAAATCGGAGGAAGACAGTGACTTTCCCCTTGCTTTAAAGGTCAAGTATGTAAAATTTCATCAAGAGCAGAACAAAATTATAGATTTGCATAATAAACAAACACACCCACAAACCCACAAACAAACATCCTTCTTTATATATTTATACTAGCAAATGTACCCGTCATTAACCGAGATAATTACACTTGTATCAAAACAGAACAATCTCAAGAAATTAAATTAAATTTTGTAATAACTTAAAAATAAAGAGATGAAAATGCTTAGCATTTGTACATTAAAAAATTTAACGAAAATTCGAAGAAAAAAATATTAAAGGCTCACAATGGCTGGACCTCGGCAAGGATGCCACTGCTAGTCTAAATAATTTGTTACTCACGTAATCTTACTTCAGCTGTAACATTTGATGTTGTTGCAATTTCCACTCTTCTCTCGTTGTGTAGAAGCAAAACTTGGCCATTCATCACTTTGTGCAGTCTAGCGGTCGCCGATTCTTTATTGCTTCCTATTTGCTCAATAAAGCACGGAGCTAAAGAGCTTCCTCTGTCATCTTTCCACTGTTTCTCAATAGTCTGCTAATTATCTCCAGTTACTGATCATTTTTAAAGATTTTCAAGAAATTGTTAAGTACAAAAAACTCTCTTTTCTAAGAAAAGCCTGAATAACAGGAATTCTATGCATTGTTAAAAAATTGAAACTTAACCATATTGCATCATCACTTTATGTTTATTGTTATAATTCTTGGAAAGATTACTTTAAAATTGCACATTATTTTGTGCCCATTGTTATTGGTGAATTGCGCGTTGATAAAATTGTTGATGCGAACACGATGGGCCTATTGTTGTACAAACCTTGCCTTGCATTGTTGGTTATGAGATATTTCTCATTATTATGCCTTGCCGTAACCATGAATATCGACTTTCAAGGTCATGCTTTGAAGGTCTAGTATGCAAAATTTCATCATGATCAGAGTAAAACAGTAGATTTGTATAAAAAACAAACCCACCTACAAACCCACCCAAAAACAAATATCATTCTTTATATATATAGAAGACTGTAGCAGATGTACCCTGTGTTGCCCGGGGAAAACTCTTAGAAATAATACAGTAAAAATTAGTAATAAAAATATGGAAAAAATTTTTTAAACACTCACGATTAATAGACCTCTCCAAGGATGCCACTGCTAGTCTAAATAATTTCTTACTCACGTAATCTTACTTTAGATGTACAATTTATGTTTTTGCAATTCCACTCTTCTCTCGATGTTTTGAAGCAAAACTTGGCCATTCATCACTTTATGTAGACTATCAGTTTCCGATTCTTCTATTTACTTGCTTTCTATTAGTTCAATACAGCACGGAGCTAAAGGAGTGCTTCCTCTGTCGTCTTTCCACTCTTTCTCAATAAGACTGCTAACTCTCCATTATCTCCAGTTACTGATCATTTTTAAAAATTTTCAAGAAATTATTAAGTTTTAAGAACTCTCTTTTCTAAGAAAAGCTTGAATAACAGGAATTCTGTGCACTGTACCAAATTCAACTTTATCTATATTGAATAAACTAAGCATTTCATTGTTAGTCATGAGATATATTGTTGATCCCTGCAGAATGTTGGTGCATTGCGTGTAGATACCATTGTTGATATCTATTGTTGCACAAACGTTTCCTTGCATAGTGGGTCATGAGATATATATTGTTGTTCCGTTCTGTGTGTGAATTGCGTGTTGAACCATTGTTGATACCTATTGTTGCACAAACTTTCCCTTGCATTTTTGGACATGAGATATATATATTTCGTCTGTACAGAGTGATTGTGAATTGAGTGTTGATACCATTGTTGATAACAATTGTTGCATAAACATTGCCTGGCATTGTTAGTCATGAAATATTTCTCATTATTATGCTTTGCTATAACCATGAATATCTATTTTTTATCAATAATTTTTATTTTTTCGAATCTGAAGTAGACAGTGACCTACCTCATGGTTTGAAGGTCAAGAATTTAAAATTTCAGCAAGATCGGAAAAAAACTGTATATTTTTATAAGAAACAAATAAAAAACCCACAAAAAAACAAACCCACAAACAAATATCCTTCTGTATGTATATAGAAGACTAGCAGAAATACCCAGCGTTGCCCGCGATAATTGCACTTGAAGGTAAAGAGAACAATCTCAAAAAATTATAACTCAATCAATACAACACAGAGCGAAGGATCTAACCATTTTACGAAAAATACGAAAAACAGGAATGCTAGGTGATATACATGGAGCTTATGTAAGGTCTTCTAGACTTCTCTCACCACTGCGGAACATAACCAGATATTTTTGACTCAAGTTTTTCTTGCCTTGACGTAGAAGCTATTGCTCTATTCCAAACTCCCGTTGGTCAGATGTTTAAAATGCCCATATAGCTTTTTCTGTTTTAGTTGCAGATTTTCTCTGTCCAATACTCTTCCTTTCCCTTTCCTTTCCAGACATATAAATTTTTGCTTTTCGTCTGGACAATTGATAGGGAGCTCAAGGTAGACACGCCTGAAACCATTGCCTCATCAATAAACGCTGCCTTATTAATGTTCTGTCACTGCATCATCATTTTATGCTCATTCGTAATAATTCTTGAAAATGAACGTTCAATCATCACAATTTCAGCATCTCTTACTTACTTACTTTTCAAACCCGCTTATATGTTAAGGTCGTGGGGGCAGCTAACCTATGGAGGATTTCCAGCGATCGCGATCTTCCGCCATCAGGTGCATGTCCTCCCTGGTAATATCCAAGCGACTCGAACCCACATTCTCCATGTAGTCTAGCCACCTGGTTCTAGGCCTACCCCTTGGTCTCTTACCCACCGGCTTGGAAAATAACAACTGCCTAGGAAGAACAGTTTGCGGCATCCGTATCATGTGGCCATATCAGCGCAACTGAGATCTCTCAATGCGGAGAAGTAGCAGCTCAACACTTAAAAACTCCCTTATTGTGCTGCTGTGCACTCTATCTAGTAGGGTAACACATGCCACACCTCTCAGAAATCTCATTTCGGCCGCTTGTACCCGCGATCGCACTCTTTCGGTCATTACCCAAGCCTCATGACCATGGGTAAGAATGGGGACTAAGATAGACTTCAAGACGGAGAGCTTGGCTTTGTTACCCAGCTCGCGTTTCGTTACCACCGATCGCAACCGTTCGCGACAGACACAGCTTGCCGCACCAATCCGAGCATCCAATTCTTTCTCCTGCCGTCCATCACTCGTGAATGCAATCCCGAGATACTTGAATTTCGCCACCTGTCTCAATGAGGCTCCTCTAACCTGGAGGGCGCGCTGAGCAGGCTGTCTTGAAAACCTCAGAACCTCCTCTAATCTTCATCCCAACTTCTTCACATTTGGCTGCAAACCAGTTTAGTGCATGCTGAAGGTTCGTGCGAGAAGATCCAAGGAGGACAAGAACGTCAGCAAAGAGCAACCTCTCCACCTGGCAGTCACCCACACAAACACGCTCATCACTTCGGCTGCCCCTGTCTATCCAGTCCATAAAGATAATGAACAAGAGGGGCAACAGTAAGCACCCTTGGCGGTGAACGGTCTTGACTTAATGCCATTTATCCGGACACACATCTCAGAGCTTTCGTACAGAGACATGATAGCAACCAGTAATTGCCCATCCACTCCATACTCTAGCATCACTTGCCAGACCTTCTCCCAAGGAACTTTGTCATATGCTCTTTCGAGGTCTACAAAGCAAGCGTAAACCTCTCTTGCATACTCCCAGGATTTCTGAAAGATTTGCCTTAGAGCAAAGATGTGATCCGTCGTGCTTCGGCCAGATCGGAAACCACACTGCTCCCCCGACAGTTTGGAATCGACTATTCCCCGACTTCTCTTCTCCAGACACTTAGCTTACACTTTCCCAGGAATGCTGACCAAAGAGATGCCTCGATAGTTGTTGCAATCTCTCTGATCTTCCTTTTTGAAGATAGGGATCACAATTCCTGTCTGCCATTGCTTAGGGACCTGTCCAGATATCCAAGCAACCTGACACAATCGAGTTAGCCACAGCATACCATCCTGATTTAAGGCCTTTAACATCTCGGACCGGATTTCATCATCACCTGCAGCTTTACCAGTCTTCAAGGACTTAATTACCCATTTGACTTCTGCTTCTGTGATACTACCGTGACTATTCTCCGCTCCTAGGTGTATCTCATGTGCCTCAGTTGTTGCTGTCACCGGATTAAGAAGAGATGCAAAGTATTCTTTCCACCTATACAACACGCTCTCCTCCGTTTTCAGAAGCCTCTCATCTGAATTCTTAATAGTTTGTGATGAAAGAGACTTCTTTCCACGGAGGCGGCGCACGGTCTGCCAGAATACCTTGTTTGCCGAACCATAGTCTGCTTCCAATTTCTCCCCGAACTTGTCCCAGTCCTTGGCGTTAGCTGTTGATACTGTCTTTGCTGCTGCTTTTCGCGCCTCTGTGTACCGCGCTCGACTCGACGTTGACTTATTTGCAAGCCATAGCAAATAGGCTTCCTTCTTTGCCTTGACAGCTTCTTGGACTTCACCGTTCCACCATGCAGTCCTTTTCTCACTACCCTGCGCCACTCTCAGCTGCTTACGACCACAGCACAGTGCAGCCGAAGTAATCACAGCAGTTTTAAACAACTGCCAGTCCTCTTCAACAGTACCATGATCACTAGGTAGTTCTTTGAAACTTGAAGATATGTTATCTGCAAAGGTCTTCCTCGCAGCTCTATCCTCCAATGCCTCCCATTTGATGCGCCAAGTTTGTCTGAACCTAATATTTTGCATGCTTGGCATGGGTTCAGAGAACCGCTAAGTGCAGACAACAAGGTGGTGATCAGTTGATAGTAGTGCCCTTCTTCTCACACGAATATCCAACACTGATCGGAATAAGTCGGCTGAAACGATTACAAAATAAATCAGTGACTTCTGGTCCACTGCATCCCTGTACCAGGTATACTTATGGACATCGCTGTGCTGGAAGAAACACAACGCTGTCTATGTGATGGAAAGTCCATTGTTACAAGCACCTCCCATTCGCATTTAAATCGGAGTCACCATTCCTCCCAATCACGCCCTTCCACGTTTGGTCATCAGCCCCTACGTGTGCATTGAAGTCGCCCACCAGGATGACAGTATCTGCACTCCCTCTCCTGCTAAGAGCAGCATCAACTTCATCTAGAAACAGTGGGTACTCTGTGACTGCATTCGGAGCATATGCAACAAATAGAGAGAGAGAGCGTTTCCCTATCTGAAGCCTCAGGAGACACGGTCTTCCACCTAAGGGGGTCCAATCTGCAACATAATCTGCCAGCCAGGGACTTGTGAGTATCCCCACTCCCACCTGGGCAGTCATGTTAGGGTCGACAGCAGAGTAGAAAAGCTTCCACCCTCCTTCTAAGTCCACAGTTCCAGAACCCGGACGTTTCGTAGAGGTAATACCCATGATATCCAGTCGATACCGTTTCGCTTCCTCCATTAACTCTGATTCATTTCCTGTCATGGAGAATATGTTCCAAGTGCCAATTGACAGCACCCGATCCCGTTGTCTCTTTACCCGTTTCTCTTCCTGGGTAAAGGCATGCGCTGCCCCTGACTGATTCCCCGAGCGCATAGCGAGTGCACTGGTGGGGCTTTCTCGGAGGCATTGCTCTGAGATAACAGCCGGAGACTGTCAGCACCCGATGCAGTATAAATTCTCTCGGTCGTCGACATCATGAGATATATGTTTGTTTGGATACTCTTAGTCTCACTTCTCAACCCGTCAGCATCTCAGTTTCGAAAATATAAACTTTCCCACAGAATATAGAAAAAAAGTATTTTTATGAATTTTTTGGATCTGATGACAGGATGATAGAATAAGCTAGGTCATAAAACCTGCGTGGCTCGGACTTTGTTTTTGATTAAATTTTGCAATATCTTAAAAATAAACACAAGAAAACGCTTAGAATTTATACAGTAAAAATTCCTCATGAAAATGCGAAAATTTTTTTTTAAAAGCTCACAATGGATGAACCTCTCCAAGGATGCCACTGCTGGTCAAAATAATTTCTTACGTAATCTTACTCAGATGTACACTTGATGTTGTTGCAATTCCCTTTCTTTTCTCAATGTTTTGAAGAAAAAACTTGGCCAATCATCACTTTCTGTAGTCTAGTGGTTGACGAATCTTCTATTTACTTGCTTCTCATTTGCTCAATACAGCACGGAGCTAAAGGAGTGCTTCCTCTTTCGTCTTTCCACTCTTTCTCAATAGTCTGCTAACTCTCCATTATCTCCAGTTACTGATCATTTTTAAAGATTTTCAAGAAATTGTTAAGTACTAAGAACTCTCTTTTCTAAGAAAAGCCTGAATACCAGGAATCGCATTGTTACAAATTGAAACTTATCGATATTGCATCATCATTTTATGTTCATTGTTATAACTCTTGGAAAGATTGCTTTAACATTGCATCATCATTTTGTGTTCATTGTTATTGGTGATTTGCCCGTTGACAGCATTGTTGATGTGAACACGATGGGCCTATTATAGCACAAACTTGGTCATGAGATATATATTGTTGGTCCTCGCAGTCTGTTTTTGAATTGCAAGTTGATACCATTGTTTATACCTATTGTTGTAAAAACTTTGCCTTGCATTGTTGGTCATGAGATATATATTTTTGGTCCGTGGAGAGTGTTTATGCATTGCGTATTTATACCATTGTTGATACCTATTGTTGCACAAACTTTTCCTTGCAATGTTGGTCAGGAGATAGTTCTCATTAATATGCCTTGCCATAACCATGAATATCGATTTTTTAGCGATATTTATTATTTTTCCGAAATCTGACTTAGACAGTGACCTTCCTTAAGCATTGAAGGTCAAGTATGGAAAATTTCATCAAGATCGAAATAAAACTGTAGATGTGTATAAAAAACAAGCCCACAAACAAACCCACCCAAAAACATACTTCTTTATATACAGGATGAATACAAAAGTCTGAACCACCCTTTTATTTTTTGGACCGAAACAGAAGTTGTGGGTGCTGTATCCCATGGTGCACTTTCCATCATCCCAAATATGCAAATTAGCACACATTCAAAATTTATCTCAAAAACCGTAAGGGATAGAGAAAAAAACCCAATTGCAAACTTGTTCAGCATAAAAAAAAACAAACAAAACAAAAAAAATCATCCAAATCGGACCAACCAATTACCCACAATCACGTGGTGAACTGTTTGTAGCTTAAAAGCAGTCACACTGCACAAACAAGTTACTTCAAACAGTTTAAAAAAAGTTAATCAACAAAATGCTCGATGTGACGACTGTGGGCACCATAACACAATAGGGCACGGAACCTAACTGACGCCAAAACATCGGCAAGCATGGCTGGTGTCACTCCTCGGCACGCTTCCTGGATTCGTTGAACCAGATCCTCCAGTGAGTCAGGCTCCGTAGCATAAACCTTGTCCTTCAGGTATCCCCACAAGAAAAAAGTCAAAAAAAATCCCCAATCCATTGTTGTCCAAACATCTCACTTAGACGCTCGCGAATGACCAACCCGTAATGTGGAGGAGCTCCATCATGCTGAAACCATTTGCGCCGATACGAGGCCAATGGCATATTGTCATTGAAGTCTGTGACTATCACGTTGAGATTTTCAGCGAAATAGCGTTCTGCAGTCAGTGTTCCATCGTGAAAATACAGTCTAATCTCAGTGTCATTGTACAATCCACACCACACATTGATTCTCCAGTTCACTTGTTGAGTTGCAGGTCGCAGACATCGTGGGTTTGCCCAATGATGATGGTTGTGCCAGTTGATAACTCCATCCCTAGTGAACTGGGCTTCATCTGCCACAACACTTCAGGCAGTTTGGATTGTCATCCAGGCAGGTAAGTAACCAGTTGCAGAAGGCGGCCCTAGCAACATAATCAATGAATATGGTATGTGGGAAAATGATGTGCGTGTAGAATGTTGAGAACAGTTCTCTGATGGCACCCAACATCTGCAGCAATTTTTCTGATGCTTGTGTGGGTATTTGCAGGAACTGCGGCCAGAACAAGTTATGTTGTATCCTTGTCACCTTGTGCCCTTGGTCGTCCTCGTTCTACAGTAACATTCCCTGTAGCCTCGAATCTTTGTTTGATGTAACGCATTGTTTGAAGGGATGGATGGCATTCGTTAGGGTATCTGTCTCGATACAACCTAATTGCAGCATGTAGGTTTCACCTTGCCTCTCCGAAGCAGAAGATCATATTGACCATTTCCGGAACAGTGTGGCTTGCCATCCTGGAAATGTTCTGTCTTCTATGTGCCTTTTATTTGCTTTTCCGCATGAAAATGAATGTGAGTATGGTAATTTATGTTAATTTTTTAATTTGCATGCTTTACACGGTGGAAATATCAACATTCAGTTTTCCTTGTGCAGTGTGACTGTTTGTAAGCTACAAACAGTTCACCACGTGATTGTGGGTGATTGGTTGGTCTGATTTGGATGATTTTTTTTTAGTTTTGATTGTTTTTTTATGCTGAACAAGTTTACTATTAGTTTTTTTTTCTATCTCTATATATTGTTGATCCCTGCAGAGTGTTGGTGCATTGCCTGTATATACCATTGTTGATATCTATTGTTGCACAAACGTTTCCTTGCATAGTGGGTCATGAGATATATATTGTTGTTGCGTTCTGTGTGTGAATTGCGTGTTGACACCATTGTTGATACCTATTGTTGCACAAACTTTGCCTTTCATTGTTGGTCATGAGATATATATTGTTGGTGCCTGCAGAGTGTTGGTGAATTGCGTGTTGATACCAATTTTGGTACCTATTGTTGCACAAATTTTGCCTTGCATTGATGGTCATGAGATATTTCTCATTAATAGGCCCTGCCATAACCATGAATATCGATTTTTTATCGATAATTATTATTTTTCCCAAATCTTTAAGATCATGTATGCGAAATTTTATCAAGATCAGAATAAAATTGTAGATTTGTATAAAATACAGCAAACCCACAAACAAACAAACAGACCCACAAACATCCTTCTTTATATATATATATATAGAAAGACTAGCAGAGGTACCCGGCATTGCACGAGATAATTAAACTTTTAAGTAAACAGAACAATCTCAAAAAATCAAATTATAAGTCCCAATTTGTTAAATAATAACTCAATCAATACAACACAGAGCAATGAGACTTACCATTCTACGAAAAATAGGTATGCTAGATAAAATACACATAGGTATGCTAGATAAAATATTTTCTTGACTTTTCTCACCACTGCAGAACATAACGAGACATTTTATCCTCAAGTTTCTCTTGCCCTTGACGTAGAAGCTCTTGCTCTATTCCAAACTCCGTTTGCTCAGATGTTTCAAATGCCTGTATAGCTTTTTCTGTTTTAGTTGCAGAGTTTCTCTGAACAATACTCGTTCTTTTCCTTTCCTTTCCGGACATATAAATTTTTGCTAGTCGTCTGGACGTTTGATAGGGAGCTCAAGGGAGACACGCCGTACACCATTGCCTCATCAATAGACGCTGCCTTATTAACGTTCTGTCACTGCATCATCATCTTATGGTCATTCTTAATAATTCTTGGAAACGAACATTCAATCATCACAATATCAGCATCTCAGTTTCCAAAATATACACATTCCCACAGAATATAGTCAAAGTCTATTTTTATGAACTGTTTGGATCTGATGTGCTACCAAATAAGCTAGGTGATAACCCGTGCGTGGCTCGGACTTTTTTTTTGATTAAATTTTGCAATATCTTAAAAATAAACACATGTGTCAAGTGGAGTTTGCAAAGTAAAAAAAAGAAAGTAGGAACGTGATAAAAGTTTATAATTCAATACTTTATTGATCAGAATTTAAAGAAATCATAATAGGTGGCGCTGCCACAAAACGATGTAAAAACGTTTCGTTAAATGAAAAGTCAATAAATTATTAAGCAGTGGAAGTGGCAGCTGAGAACAAAAACGTCCGATGAAAGACGAGGCTGAAGATGGCTCGCTGAAACACCGGGTCCATGTCTATAGCTGGGATGCGTAAAGTTGCTGAGAAGGCTGTAGTAGCGTAGAAGGATGGCGTTGATAAGAAGTCCCAGACGAGGCAGAAGTTAACTCGCCGAGACGCACTGGAGAACTATTGTAGCTCTAGACGAAGTTTATAGTAGGCACCGATGGGTACGCAGAAACACTACAATGAGCGTAATTATAGCGTGGAAATAAAATCACACTTGCAGCAAAAGTCGCTAGTCGAAATTCGATGAATACTGCAGTATAATTTGAACTTATAGGGCGCAGAACACATTGGCGCACATTCGCACTACCACACTACTGTTTTTGAAGCTGAGTAATTAAGGCACAAAAATGGTACCGCTAAATGGTTATGGCGCACTCGCCTTTAATGCTACGTAGAAAACACACAGTAACACATGAAACTGGTAGCAAAAAAAAACTAATCACTTCTGAAATACACCACCATTTACATTAGCGACGTGCATAACATGCACTTTCATATAACTGACCCAAGATATCGTCAACCCGGTGCCATAAACACATATGTAGAAATACACACCACCAGGAACAATGACACCAAACACATAGTGGCCTAACTCCTTTATGACGATCACGCGCTGCCGATACGTATACGGTAGATTCCCCCTTAAAGATAGAAATTTACAAATTCAAGCTGTAGGCCAGCAGAGAAGAAAGTACATTATAGGAAACTCGCGTCGTAACAATTTGACCAATTGCTATCTCCAAAGTACGCCTCTCCCGGCTTTGAAATACTTGGAGCATAAAACACAAATTAAGTACGAAGCAACTTGATGTGAAAAGTTCTTCAAACTCAGAGTTCCAACACTACACTTGACGTAACGCCTCAGGATAAATTTCAGGATGTAACACCTCAGTTCCGTGTTAGGATTACGTGGCTAAATTTCAAGGCCTCAGGATAAATCCCCCTGCACCTCTTAGAAAATAGGCTCCGAGGGAAAAGGGATAAATCCAGATAACCGTATCTCCTACGTTGAGTCCAATGGCGTCGTCCGTAAAAACTTTCTGATAAAGAACCATCTGTGACTCTCTAAGTTCGTGAATAATTAAAGTCCGCTCGTACCTGGAGAATACGTCGCGAAGAACACTGATTTCACTCTCCTCTGACGGGGACGATCCATTCGACGTCGGTGGTGAACCAGAGGACGGCAAATTTCCCTCGCTCTCTCCTTGAGTGGCGTCGGGGCTTGTCACGCTGCACAGCTCTGTCAAAAACCGGTCAATGGCTCTCATTAGTCGCTGCTGCCATTCAGCATCGTTTAAACATGGAGTGAACATGGGTCCTTGTTCACTTTCTGCATGGCAAAAATCGGAGTCCGCTACCTCGACGTTCTCCGGAAGAAGCCTTCCTCGCTGCCGACATTACCATCGAATCTCGTCCACCACCTTCTCTAAGACGTCCACTCTGTTTGAACGCTCGCCCTTCATGTTTGAATTTTTCCAGAACGTGGAGGCCGTCTTGATTTCTTGACCTTCCCCGTTGCTGCCAAAATTCTCTCTGTCCTCTTCTTTTTTCCCCCGCTCATGTCGTTTTCGGAGTGGCTCTTTGATGAACACGTAACGTCTCTGAGTCATCAGCCTCTTTTCCTGAACTCGCTCTCTGACGAAATCCACGTGACATCCTCGCCGGCTGCTGAGTCACCCGAAAGCTGTCCTGGATTACACCAATAGGCAGATCCTCGCTCTCTCCTCGAAATGATGAATTGACAAAGTTCTTTATCTTGAACACCCTTTTACCTGGGATCCTTGTCTTACAGGCTTGCAGTCCGGTCGCTTCGTGATTGGTTATTCAGTGCTTGACTTTATTCTGCCTCTCTCCATCATACATTATTGCCTTCTGATGCACACATTTTGATTGGGAGAATTCCTTTTTCCCCTTGCGGTCTGGGATAATGCTGGCTATAGGCTCTGAAAACACTGTCACCCACGGATTTGTAATATTATTCATTGTAATTTCTTCTTCCTTTACGCATGCCTTATTACCTGCACGTGACCTCCTCTTGCGCTGTCTTTTCAACTCAATACCCTTGAAGGATTTCTTAATCTTTTCACATGACTTTGGATGCTTCTGAGGATGTTTGGTAGAATGAAGAGTCATAATGGGGAATACGTCAGAATTCTGTATTGTCGAAGCTTTATTCGTATTAAAACTTCGCTTGGCTCTTTCGAGGGTAATTTCTTTTCCCCCATACTTACACCCTGTCTGATCAGACGTATAATTGCCACTCTTTCTTGCCCGCACTTGCTCGCTGTCTAATTTAGGAGTCTTATGGCTTAGGGCTTTAACTAATTCCTCTACTATCCCCAGAGCTTGTCTTAAACGGGTTAGCACCTCTTGAGTTACGTCTTCATAAGAGCAGATATCATTATTTACCGTTTGACAACTGGCATTATTTACCGTTTGACTTTTGACACTAACCACTTTCAAAGAAAAGATCTTGCTTGGACCGTAGCTCATTATTTAAATTTCATTGAAGCGATCTGTGATTTTCTGTATCATCTATGTTATAGCCCGACGATCTGGCCGTCTTGGACTCACTCTTTCCACATCGAAGATGCTGTATCAATACTTACCAATTTTACCAATGGTTCGTTAATCACGCAAGGTTCACTTTCACTGTCTGCTAATACTTGTGTACTCTTTTCACTCATCGAGTCTAATTTAGTCCTATTTATTAGGTCAATAATAGCCTCAATGCTATGCGTTATAACATTTTCTTGTACATCAAGATCTGTTACGTGCATGCGTGAAAACTGAGATTTACTTTTTCAGTAGTTGGCTGCTCTTGCTCACAAACACTCGCTACCTTATTGGCCTTGGCGTTCCGTGCTAACTCTTCCATCTCTCTTTAAAATGCAGTTTTGTCTAACTCATCAGCAATATACTGCATGATGACGTAGTCGAGTTTTTGCCTTTATAGTTCATTGTCGTGTGTCACTATAACCTCGATCGAATTTTGTTCTTTAGGGCAAAATAACGCATCCATTTCTTCTCACAAATTAAGTTCGAAGCAACGGCTCGTTCACGTGATGTGAAAAGTTCTTCAAACTTAGAGTTCCAACACTACACTTTATGTAACGCAAAAAGTTCGTGTTAAGATTATGTGGCTAAATTTCAAGGCCTCAGGATAAATCCCCCTGCACCTCTTAGAAAATAGGCTCCGATGGCGTCATCCATAAAAACTTTCTGATAAAGGACCATCTGTGACTCTATGACGTTCATATGGAGTACGGAGACATTTGATGTTACTTTCTCGTAAATAAAATGATTAAGTTCGTAAAAAATTAAAGTCCGCTCGTACCTGGAGAATACGTGGCGAAGAACACTGATTTCACTCTCCTCCGATTGGGACGATGCATTAGACGTCGATAGTGAACCAGAGGACGGCAAATTTCCCTCGCTCTCTCCTTGAGTAGCGTCGGGGCTTCTCATGCTGAACAGCTCCGTCAAAATCCGGTCAATGGCTCTCGTTAGTCACTGCTGCCATTCAGCGTCGTTTAAACATGGAGTGAACACTGGTCCCTGTTCGCTTTCTGCGTCGCGAAAGTCGGAGTCCACTACCTCGCCGACTGCTATCACCTGGTAGCTGTTGCAACGTTCTCCGGAAGAAGCCATCCTCACTACTGACGTTACCATCGAATCTTGCCCACTACCTTCTCAACGACGTCCACTCCGTTTGAACGATCGCCCTTCTTGTTTGAATTTTTTCACAACGTGGAGACCGTCTTGTTTTCTTGACCTTCCCTTTTGCTGCCAAAATTCTCTCTGTCGTCTTTCTTTTTTCCCCGCTCGTGTCGCTTTCGGAGTGGCTCTTTGATGAACACGTCACGTCTCCGCGTCATCAGCCTCTTTCGGTTTCGCCGAAGGTATTCTCTGACGACATGAAAACGCTTAGAATTAATACAGTAAAAATTCCTCATGAAAATTCGAAAAAATTTTTTTAAAGGCTCACAATGGATGAACCTCTCCAAGGATGCCACTGCTAGTCTAAATAATTTCTTGAAACAACACTTGGCCTTCTTCACCTTGTGTAGTCTAGCATTTACTGTATCTTCTATTTACTTGCTTATCATTTGCTCAATACAGCACAGAGCTAAAGGGGTGCTTCCTCTATCTTCTTTCCACTCTTTTTCAAAAGTCTGCTAATTATCCATTATCTCTAGTTACCGATCATTTTTGAAGATTTTCAAGAAATTATTAAGTACTAATAAATCTCTTTTCTAAGGAAACCCTGAATAACAGAAATCTATGCATGGTTACAAACTTATCTACATTGCACAAACTTTGCCTTACATTGTTGGTCGTGCATATATATTGTAGATACCTATTGTTGCACGAAGTTTTTCTTGCATTGCAGGTCCTTATGTTTTGAAGGTCAAGTATGTAAAATTTCAGCAAGATCGGAAAAAAACTGTAGATTTCTATAAGAAACAAAAAAAAATCCACCAAAAAACAAACCCACAAACAAAGATCCTTCTTTTTATATATAGAAAGACTACAAGAGGTACCCGGTGTTGCTTGGGCTAATACACTTTTAAGTAAACAGAACAATCTGAAAAAATCAAATTATAACTTCCAATTAGTTAAATAATAACTCAATCAATACAACACAGAGCAAAGAGACTAACCATTCTACGAAAAATATGTAAAATAGGAATGCTAGGTGATATACAGGGAGTTAATGTAAAGTCTTCTTTACTTCTCCAACCACTACGGAACATAACCAGATATTTTAGACTGAAGTGTTTCCTGCCCTTGACGTAGAAGCTCTTGCTCTATTCCAAACTCTCGTTTTTCAGATTATTCCAGTGCCCTTATCGCTTTTTGTGTTTTAGGTGAAGAGTTTCTCTGACCATTACTCGTTCATTCCGTTTCCTTTCTGACATATAAATTTTTGTTAGTCGTCTGGACGTTTGATAGGAAGCTCAAGGGAGACACGCCTGACACAGCTGCCTACTCAATATTCGCTGCCTTATTAATGTTCTGTCACTGCATCATCATTTTATGCTCATTCTTAATAATTCTTGGATACGAATATTCAATCATGACATTATCAGCATCTCAGTTTCCAAAATATGTTCTTTCCCACAGAATATAGTCAAAATGTATTTTTATGAATTGTTTGGATTTGATGTGCTACCAAATAAGCTAGGTGATAACCCCTGCATGGGTCGGACTTTTTTTTTGACTAGCAAAGGTACCTAGCGTTGCCTGGGACAATTGCACTTGCAGGTAAACAGAACAATCTCAAAAAATTAAATTAAATTTTGCAATATCTTTAAAATAAACATATGAAAATGCTTAGAAATAATATAGTAAAAATTCTTAATGAAAATTCGAAAAAAAATTTTAAAAGCTCACAATGATGCGTAAGAACTCTCTTTTCTAAGAAAAGCCTGAATATCAGGAATTCTATGCATTGTTATAAATTGAAATTATCTATATTACATATCATTTTATGTTCATTGTTATAATTATTGGCAAGATTGCTTTAACATTGTATCATCATTCTGTGCTCATTGTTATTGGTGAAATGCGCGTTAATACCATTGTTGATGCGAACACGATGGGCCTATTGTTGCACAAACTTTGCCTTGCATTGTTGGTCATGATATGTATATTGTTGGTCCATGCA